>MJUT01038105.1:244181-268032 GCA_002080005.1 Gigantidas platifrons
GTAGATCTTGACATGCTGAACATTTTTGCAGTTTCAACTTATCATCTATCTCTTATAGTTTTTGAAATAAAGAGCGAAACGTATTAAAATGTTGAAAATTTGATGAAAAAAGGGCAATAACTCCAAGATGGGTAATTAGATTTTCTTCAAAATTTTAGCGTAGTTAGATCTTGCCGTGCTGATCATTTTTACCCCGTGTCAGATTTCTGATATTATTAACGGTTTTTGAGTTATTACCAAAAACGCGCAATTTTACCATATGTTCCATTTTTAGTAACAGCGGCCATGTTGATTGGTGCACGGCTTCACCGGACACAATTTTAAAACTAGACACCCTAGTGACGATTCAGACAAAGTTTGGTTCCAATTGGTCTGGTAGTTTCAGAGGAGAAGATTTTTGAAAAAGTTTACGACGGACGCCAAGTGATGGCAATAGCTCACATGACCCTTCAGGTTAGGTGAGCTAAAAAGGGTGCACCCGACTCACAGCCACAAGTGATAAAGTTTACCAGTTGCTTGCCCATGGTCGGTTGTTCTCTCCGGGTACTCCGGCTTCCTCCACCACTAAAACTGGTTGCCATGATATAGCTGAAATATTGCTGAAAGTGGCGTTAAAACACCAAAAAATCAATCTATACATACAATATATGTGTATTGTCAGAAAATATATAATTTATTTATGAGCCTTTGGTGAGCTTTTATGGTCTGTTTTACAGCAAATTGCAAATGAATTTTATATTTATTGACAATGTACGAAAATTGAGTTTATACAGCAATGTCAAAAGGTCCTAAAACAACTGCCAAATATTACTGAAAAGAACAAAAAAACAAGCGTTATTCTAATTGTTCGCAATGGTGTCCTCTATCAGGTCCTCGTTTATACTGTTAATGATTCCTACCATTTGCTCTATATGAATTAGGTACCAGAAAACCAATATTTTGGTTAGTGACTCCACATTACAAATATTTTATCCAGTCAATACAATCTTGACTGCTCAATTAGAGGGGTCAGAGTTAAAGTTATGGTGCTTAATGCCACTTTCAACAATATTTCAGTTATATCGTGGCTGTCAGTTATATCATGGCTGTCAGTTTTATTGCTGGAGGAAATCCCAGAGTAAACCACTGACAAACTTCTATCACATAATGTTGAAACGAGTACACCTCTCCATGAGCGGGATTTAAACTCGTAGCATTAGTCATGATAGGTACTGATTGCATAGGTAGTTGTAAATCCAACTACCATACGATGGTCGGTTGTTCTCTCCGGGTACTCTGGCTTCCTCCACCACTAAAACTGGTCGCCACGATATAGCTGAAATATTGTTGAAAGTGGCGTTAAACACCAAAATCAAATCAAATCAATCAACCATACGATCACGACCATGATGGCCCCATACCAGTGCAGGATATATATATATATACAAACATCTAACATTAATTCAATTGATTTTTAAACAGGATTAAAGTGATTGATAAGGCTGAAATATCTTTTAACATCATGTACAAATTCACAGATTAATTCAACATTTTATTATATTTAAATAACAGATAATTAAATTTAAACTTTTTATTCATTTTTGATAAAAACAAAATTTATAACATGATTTAAATGATCAATATTGAAATAAATATAACTGGCAAAAAACTGTACAAAAATAATAGTCAAGTAATAACTGGTACAATCGAAACGCTCACAAAATATAATATTTGGCAAAACTAACCAAAATTTCTGAGGACTTATGACCCGTCATTTTCTACTCCCAGTCTGAACACTGAAATCAGAGGGAGGTTTGATAGCACTTAATTCATATCATCTTCACCTGGCATTTTCAGCCCCCCCCTCCCAGTCTGAACACTGAAATCACAGGGAGGTTTGATAGCACTTAATTCATATCATCTTCACCTGTTGTTTTCAGCCCCCCTCCCAGTCTGAACACTGAAATCAGAGGGAGGTTTGATAGCACTTAATTCATATCATCTTCACCTGTCGTTTTCAGCCCCCCTCCCAGTCTGAACACTGAAATCAGAGGGAGGCTTGATAGCACTTGATTCATATCATCTTCACCTGTTGTTTTCAGCCCCCCTCCCAGTATGAACACAAATCAGAGGGAGGTTTGATAGCACTTAATTCTTATCATCTTCACCTGTTGTTTTCAGCCCCCCCCCCTCCCAGTCTGAACACTGAAATCAGAGGGAGGTTTGATAGCACTTAATTCATATCATCTTCACCTGTTGTTTTCAGCTCCCCTCCCAGTCTGAACACTGAAATCACAGGGTTGTTTGATAGCACTTAATTCATATCATCTTCACCTGGCATTTTCAGCCCCCCCCCTCCCAGTCTGAACACTGAAATCAGAGGGAGGTTTGATAGCACTTAATTCATATCATCTTCACCTGTTGTTTTCAGCCCCCCCTCCCAGTCTGAACACTGAAATCACAGGGAGGTTTGATAACACTTAATTCATATCATCTTCACCTGTTGTTTTCAGCCCCCCCTCCCAGTCTGAACACTGAAATCAGAAGGAGGTTTGATAGCACTTAATTCATATCATCTTCACCTGACGTTTTGATGCCCATTAATCATCTTAAGAATTATTCTATGATTTGTTAATAACCATATTGGTTGATTTTTGGTGTTTCAGCAATATTTCAGCTATATCATGGCGACCAGTTTTAGTAGTGGAAGAAGCCGGAGTACCCCAAGAGAACCACCGACCATGGGCAAGCAACTGGTAAACTTTATCACTTGTGGCTGTGAGTTGAGCCGGGTGCGAATCCACGCAGTATTGGTGAAAGGCTTGTATGAGTTGTTAGGTAATCCAACTACCTAACTCATTGATTCTCCCGGGCCCTTCATAATTTTTGGAGTAAATTAGAATAAAACTGTAAGAGTCTGATGGAAATCATCACATAAAGCTTATTAGTAAATAAAATTTGAACTTTTCTCAATCATAAAACATCTATTATTTCGTAATGTGGAACAAACCCTGATAAGATATGGAATACCCTTGAACCCTGCAATTTCTATATTTTTTCAATGTAATTTAGACTTTTGAAATATATATATAGTATAATGACAGTTTTGAAGGTCAAAATAGACATTATTGAAAACATCCAAGTGAATACAATATGACAAGCTGTGATAATTTTATGTCGAGATCTTCAAAACATGTTACTGGTTTTATCGGTAGCATCATAATGCATCTGACCGACATTTTTCACTCCGTCGGTTGACGTTAATTTAATCTATACATATTGGTCCTAAGGATGTTTGGTTGAGACAGGTTTTAAAAAAAAAAAATTCTCCCAGAAATGAATTAGAATTGATTAATTGTTTATCAGTCAGAAGAATATTTTAGAATAACCAACTAGAAATAAAAAATGACTGACTTGTCTTCTTTAAAAATAAATTAGTAAGTGATGCATTTAGAAGTCTGTGTGACAATTTTTATTTTATTAAACATATTTTATTGACAATGTTTTGCTTCTTGTTTATAACTTTTTTATATACATGCAGGCTGTATCATTACAATGTATGCTTTTAATATGTCAATGAGGGCCTCAGAGAAGATTAGTAATTATCTAACTATGTAACCCTCTATAAACTAGAACTGTCCGCATAGCTTCACTCTGACTGTATCCAAGATTATTGAAAACTAAGTCTACACGGAAAATATATTATTTGTCAAATTATAATGTTTAACACATTCAACAAAAATAAAAACGTTGTAGCATAAAAACTGTAAGAGGAGTTGCACGTACAAACCATGTACCCTTTCAGCCAAATTCACAAATAAAAAAAAATAACTAAGGCCATGCAAAGTTAATTACTTGGTTCTCAGGCCCTTTTTTGTCAAAATTGATGAGGGAGGGCGGCATTTTTTTTTTATCCTTTTACTGCTGTAAAAAGTGATGAGGGAGGCATTTTTTCTTCTTTTTTTTGGTGAAAAATATGGCAATGTATAAATCTTTTCATTACTTTATTCAAAATTTCAATTTTATTTCTTCCGATGGTGGCAGAAACATCACAAGTGGTTAATTTTTATGGAAACGTCCAATCCGCTGGTCCCAACGTACCATTTTTTATCTCCGTAAACAATTCCAATAAGGTACAAACTTCGGAGAAGCCCCCTATTATGTTTCCTGGTAAAACTGGCAAACATTTGTGCCGAATTTGCACAGAAACGATTGACATTTTGTCTAAATGTCAAACGGAAACATGTTTTTTATTTATACATTGTCATAACGATGCTTTAAATCTCATTTAAGCATGATGCGTTTTAAAGCGTTTCACCGACCACGCGATATAAGAGAAAAACGGATGCAGTTGTTTTTTCCGTACGGACAGCGCTACCGCATTTAACATTTTTTTTTTACTATTTTTGCAAAAAAATCGGCAATGCGGCGACGAATTTCCACATGCGGGCGGGCCTGAGAACCAAGAAATTAACTTTGTATGGCCTAAGTTCAACAATCTATATTTTTTGGTAAAATTCATGAAAATCAAAATCCTTACAACATGCACATCTTTGATATGAGTACAAATGTTCTGCAATGTAAATACTTCATAACTTACAAACTGTAGGAGGAGTTGCGTAGACAAACCATGTACACTTTTTGCCATATTCACACAAAAATGGCTAAGCTCAACAATCTATATTTTTAGTAAAAATGTACAAAAATCAAAATCCTTACCACATGCACATCTTTGATATATGTACAAACAATCTACAATATAAAAACTTCCTAGCGTAAAAACTGTAGGAGGAGTTGCACGGACAAACCATGTACCCTTTTAGCCAAATTCACCAAAAAAAGACTAAGTTCAGTAATCTATATTTTTTGTAAAAATTCATGAAAATCAAAATCCTTGCCACATGCACATCTTTGATGTATGCACAAACGATCTGCAATATAAAAACTTCCTAGCGTAAAAAATTTAGGAGGAGTTGCGCGGACAAACCATGTACCCTTTTTGCCAAATTCACCAAAAAATGACTAAGTTCAACAATCTATATTTTTGGTAAAAATGCACAAAAATCAAAATCCTTACCACATGCACATCTTTGATATATGTACAAATGATCTGCAAAATAAAAACTTCCTAGCGTAAAAACTTTAGGAGGAGTTGCACGGACAAACCATGTACCCTTTTTGCCAAATTCACAAAAAAATGACTAAGTTCAACAATCTACATTTTTGGTAAAAATGCACAAAAATCAAAATCCTTACCACATGCACATCTTTGATATATGTACAAATGATTTGCAAAATAAAAACTTCCTAGCAGAAAAACTGTAGGAGGAGTTGCACGGACAAACCATGTACCCTCTATGCGGACAGACAGACGGACAGACAGACAGGATGAAACCTATATACCCCCCAAACTTTGTTTGCGGGGGGTATAATATTGAATTTATTATTATTATGAGATTAAGCAACAGGCTGTACCTATTCAAGCTCTCTCCTTTATACATTCAGAAAAAAATACTTGAGTTTCTAAAAATTATATCAATAATACATTTTGTACAAGATAATTATATTCATTCAATAAATACATGTAATTATGAGCACCATTAATACTTCATATATCATAAATTTACAAGTGAAGTGAAATTTGTAGACTTACTAAACATTTTAAATAACATTAAACATGCGAGAAGTTAAAGCAAAGCAAAACAAATACCGGTATATAGGAGGAGGAGTGTGATTAAGAAAAGTAGCATCTTAAATAAAACAACGAGTGTCACTTATGCATTTATTGGTTGTTTGACATCAGGTAATAAATACACTGATTGGTTTTTTGAAGTCAGGTAGGTCTGTTTCAGTTACAGATAATTATATATTACAGTCTTGACAAATAAGAATGAATAACAGACAAATTTCTAACTTACAAATTAAAATTCTTATAATGTGCGTACAGTAACCAAGGTAACAATCCAAAACTAAGAAAATCTGCATAGAATTTACAGTGGCTTCAAGTACAAATATGATCTTTGTAAAAAAACACATTTTAAAAATTAAGAATGAAAATCGTGTAAGACTTGGCAATACTGGCCAATAATTTGTACACTGTACCTATGTAACACATATTATCCTTTCTTTATTTCAGCGTTTTAACCCCGCTGAACCAGTGGTGGAAAAATCTGTAATCCTCTAGAAGATTAAAATGTCTCGTGCCTTTCCCCGCATTAATTTCAAACGCATTAATTTCAAATTTTGAAATAAAGTTCGTGATGAATAAGGGGAGAAACAAATTTTCCTTCAGTTGCCCATGTGGGTTACCATATTTCTCCACTCTCGAGAGTTAAATTAAAAATTTTAACCACTTGCCCGACGGCTTGTGGTTAAAATTTTTAATTTAACTCTCTTGAGTGGATAAACATCATAACCCACGGGCAACTGAAGGAGAATCTATATATCTATTGCATCTACAAATCAACCATACACTTAGCCATTTATTATAAATTGCAATTTCAATAATAAATCAAATCAATCTGTTTTATCATAAATTGCAATTTCAATAATAAATGAAATCAATCTGTTGATATATTGATGTGAAAAGATGAAGTTTTGTTGAATCTTTCTCGTTACCAATAAAATTTACAAAAAACACAGGTAAGTGTTTAATGCCAATTCATAAAACATGACACGGATGGACTTTAATAACAGTTTCATATAATAAAAAATTACTGACTTAATATAAGGATGTTCCAAGATATATGATATTTACCGAGAACAAAGCCTTCCATAAATATCATATACCGGTATCTTGGAACGATAGATCCTTATATTTTTGGTAAAATTTAAGAAAAATTACAGATTTTCCCTATGAAAAATCAAATACTTTTGTTCATGTGAAAAAAAAATTCTGGCTCCGGGGGAAAAACCCTTTAAGGTCCTTTAATGTTTGGTCCCACAATGAGAAAAGTGAACTCAAATTCCTACAAGTAAAATCACCATGATAACAAGATAAAATTATGTAAAATCTGCATAAAATTTACAGCGACAATTTCAAATATGAAGTTTGTTTAAAATACAATTTAAAAACTCAGAATGAAAATAATGCAAGAATTATGTAAAATTTGCTAAATACATATCAAATAGTACTCCTTTATGAGAAAAGCAAAAGTTCTAAATATTGAACTTTACATGAGTGATTTCTGAAAATAATTTGACATTGGAAAACACATACCAAGTTTTTCCGAGAAAAATAATCAAGACAAAGAACTCATGAACAACAATTTACTAACATTTTCAACTTTGATGGCATTTCAATTTTAGCAACTTAAACAAGAGAATTACCAAAGAAAAATGATAAAGTAAATTGGTAACCAGTTGTTAATGATGCCAGCTTTCCTAGAAATGTCACTGAAATGCAACAATTTATAAAAGTCAAAGTCGATAGATGGTCATCGAATGATATCCTTAATTTGACCGACAATATACATGTGCGAATTAAAATATAACATGAGTTTTATCACTGCATTATTTATAGTCAATGAAGGATCAATATCATGTGAGAATATAACAATGTAAAATTTTACTGTTTTGGAAATCCTTCGTTATCATCAAATTTAACATGACTAAGGATCCTAATATAAGCACAAGCTGGTGATGTAAAGGAATTATAAAATCCTGACTATTTCAAGAAAAAAGAAAAAACAAGCACAATAATTTTCAGAGTATTAATATATCATGAAGAAAATGGTAATGGTAAAACCATGGAAACAAGATGTCTGCAAGACGACGTCTGCTGGGAACAAAATTAAGGAAGGTGCCATACTATATAAAATTTAACCTTTTATGGAGATTTAATTTTTACCCACACTTATGATCTCAAAATGTGCACTTAGAATTTTCTGCATATTTAAATATTATGAAGAAAGAAAACTGTCTATATAGTCAATACGATGAGCACCACTCCTCTGGTCCATGACCAGTAAAACTTTCTTCGGACCAGTGAATTTTTCAATTTTTATTTAGATATATTTATAAAAATAAATTCAAGAATTTGATTCAGACCAGTAAATTTTCATTTTTAGGACTGAATGTGCACATAGAATTTTCTGCATATTTAAATATTATGAATAAAGAGAACTGTACTATAACCATGGAATCAGGAAACTCACTGTCTACAGACAATGTCATACGAGAACAAAATCATGTGTTTAAAACTTTTACCTTTTATGCAGAGTTATCTTATACAGTACAGTCAAAGACATAGCATAACAAATCACTGTAATACACATATCACTCATCTTAGTGATATTAACATCTCTTTTGTTCTATTAAATATATCTTCAAAATTTCTTTTAAATTTAGAGTGTTACTATTACCCAAAAGGCATATCAAAATAAGTAAATAAATTAAACAGACCAAAAGATATACTACGAGTATCACTAATAAGAGTGACACGTCTATCACAGTGATTTATCACGCTATTGTCTCTGACTGTACTGTATAAAGTCGTTATCTTTAATGCAGACTTATTTTATACCTATCAATTTAATTTATACTAAATTCATTTGTAACAGTAAAATTTAAAACATCTTCTGATTCTACATCTGTTATTGAACTTGCATCTAATTCTATTTCCTTTATATAATTTTCATCATCATATTGGGCATCAATATCTAGTATTTCACTGGTATATATTGGAACAGATTTATCCATGCTGGAATTTTCTTTTATTGTAGTTCTTTGTGGAGAATCCAATTTTGATTGCGATGGCTTTTCAAATTCGAAAGAAACACCCGAATCTTGGTCACCATTGAAATTTGTATGACGAGCATTTTTTGGAACTATGGAGACATATGGATATTCTGATTCGGTTTCTTGGTCATCATCATCAGAAAATGACGAACTGATATCTGAATTGTTTGAATCCCGTAATTCCTCTGTATGTGGCGGTACAATGAGGTTTTCCGAGTTTGGTTTTTCATCAATTTTGACAAGCGTCGTCCATTCTTCGTTGTTTATTGTTGAGAGGTCACAGAATTCTCTGAAAAACACATCAAGATGACATAAGAGAATGAATACAAAATGCAGTCTTGATCTGTCACGGAATAGAAGTTCCATCATAATATTTATTCCAAAGATATTTTATCATGTAACATGAGTTCCAGTTTATGTAATACAAATTCCATTAGCATAATAAAAATACCAATTCATTGGAATATGTATTACATAAAATAAATTCCAGCTGAAACTTATGTTACATGATAAAATATCTTTGGAATAATATTTTGCTTGGTATAACTGTTATATAATATTCATTCTGATTGGTATAACTTTTATATAATATTTATTCTGATCGGTATAAATGTTATATAATATTTATTCTGATCGGTATAACTGTTATATAATATTTATTCTGATCGGTATAAATGTTATATAATATTTATTCTGATTGGTATAACTTTTATATAATATTTATCCTGATCGGTATAACTGTTATATAATATTCATTCTGGCCATTTCATGTTTTTATATCTTACAATACAAATGTGTTATGTTTATAATGTATGATACTTTAATTAGATACACATTTGTTTTGAAAATAGGTTTTCTCAAATCTATTTGACATATTTCATTCATAAAAGCTTTTCTTTATAGATTTTAATTATCACCAGGTAAAACACTTGTTTGATGTAGACAGAAATCAATGAAGTGAAACAAATCACCTGATTGTCAAGAATAAAAGTTATATTCATCAACATATAATATAAGTTCTCCTTACAAGTGGAATAATTGTTATGGTTATGGAAAAAGTATTCCATGAAAAAAAGTTCTGAAGAAAAAATATTACCAGAATATTTGTTCCATCTGGAACAAATATTCTTAGGAACAAATATACATCGACAGATCTCTTTATAAATCAACTGTCATAATTTGGTTAGGGCTATGGTGTTTAACGCCACTTTCAATTATATCGTAGCGGTCAGTTTTATTGGTGGAGGAATACGGAGTACCCTGAGAAAACCACTGACGTACTTTATCACATAATGTTGTATCAAGTACACCTTATCATTAGCAGGATTCAAACTCACGTCTTTAGTGGTTTTAGTTGTAAATCCAACTACCATACGATCACGACCACGATGGCCCCCGACTGCCTCCAATAAGTTGAATATTATGTCATAAGACATGAGTAAACTTTGACCTCTCAATCCCACTAAATAAGATATCAACGTTTTTTATTACAATAAATTCTTTATTTTAGGTCAAAATAAAGAGTGGATAGCGAGAAATATGGGTGTTTTTCAATAATATTTCTGTGATATCATCACCGCCAGTTATATTGGTGACAGAAATTTATCATTACCCAGAGAAAACCACTGACCAGTCAAAAGTCACTGACATAAGGCTATATTGATTATCATACATCATCATTCACAACTTTAGTGATGAAAGGGGATGATTCCATATGTACGGTACATGTTATTCCAACTACCATAAGATTTTTAATTTATCTAGCAGTCTTCGAACTTAGTCACAAGCCCGACGGTCCTGGCCAGTAAAATCGTCCTTGGACTTCTAAAATATCGCAAGTGAGAAGACAGATGGGCTTGTGTGTCAAAAGTAACCAGAGATTCCCAAACATGCCGGTCCGACTGTCTAAAATCCTGGGTTTGTTAAGATAAGATAAGATAAGAAAGCTTTATTTTGATTCGGTACATATACATAATAAATAACATAAGCTCTCAAGAGCTTTTCACTGAATACAAACATAACATTAAAACAATAAGAACATGCAAAGGATAAGACGTGACATGACTCATACATCTAAAATTTAAGCATTTCAAGCAAATTAAGCACAGATAAAAGCACTAATAAGAAAGAAAATGAACATAAAAAATGTATACATAAAATAAGCAGCAAATGACATGTCACATACAACTAAAACTTTAAGCATTTCATTTAAATTTTCAAATAAAAGCACTAATCAGCACAAGTAAGAAAAAAGCAAATACTAAAAACAAGCAGCAAATGGCATAAAACATTCAACTAAAAATTAAGAATTTTGTTGTATAAAAGAGCCCTTTTGATCTCCAATTTGTCCATAATTTATTTTGATTAAAACTAAAGTGAAACGCCAGATCAAAACTCTTTTTATTGTATCATTTATCGTTCTTCCATGCTAGTATGATGAAGTTCAAGGACATTGACAAAATTAAAGTCGCAATCTCAGAAACGCTTTAATGAACGAAAATATCAATATTTGAAATATAAGAACAAGAATCACTCCGGACCGGATATCAATTTGGCGCCAAATTTAAACTTGTATTTTGTGCAAAGTACGATAGAGGACTTGATTTAGGATTTTGGGAAATATTGAAACCTTTGAAATGGACAAATGAAATATTGCAAGCTTTTTCCTGATTAAGACAAATGGTTGAAAAGATCCACTAAAATTTTTATATCTGAAATTCTCTGTGAATTTAAATAAAATACTTTGCTTTATTTATATAAAAAAAAAATTCTACAAAATGCTTACTTGAAAGCAGACTTGTTTAAACAAACAATGTTCAGAAAAATATATATACAAAAACTGTACAGTTAATTTGCGTTACTAAAATGAGAAATGGAAAATTGTTAGCCCTTGGTTGAAAGCAACCACTGCAGGAAAAGCTTGATATTTTTGTGAGAGAATAGACAATTAGCTGTCAATTGATAGTAAACATGTGAAATTATTTTTGTTTTTATTCGGGCCAGTAAATTTGCATTCGAACTCCTGAATTCTACAACTCAAGAAGTCCAAATGGCTTGTGGGTCAAAAAGTTTTCCGTAAAGACTGATCTAGGGAGCGACCATTTAACTTATAGGGGGTGGAGACAATGTTTCCCTCCCACACACCCAATCCAGAATTTTTTTTCATAATAAACAAAAATCAGATTTGTTTTTGGACATGGAAATCTATATAAAAAGAAAAATTCTCAAATGTTACCAAAATATTGTCATTGAAAAGTACAGGGTCAGATTACCAAGTATTTAAGAGACTAAAAATGCATCTATAAATGAAACTTTGCAAAAATTAAACAAGATGAACTATGAGCTAATACTCACTTATGGTACCTCTGCATATATGTTCAATGTGTATAAAAACCAACTAAGTCGGCAAACAGGAAGTAAGAATCTGACGGTTCCAAAAACGCTTCCCACAATATGGCATACCTATATGAAGCTTGTGACCAAATATCAGATTTCTGCCATCAATAGTTGCTGAGAAAAATGCGATGAAAATATCTTGGAAGGACGGACAGAGGTAAAGCAGTATAACCCCCCTCCGGAGGAGCGGGGGTATAACAATGATCTACAAAACGTGTAAACTACACAAAAAAAATAAAGATTGAGCAACACGAACCCAACTAAAAACTAGCTAGGGATGAAAAAATCCCTGATCGTAAATTTATTACAATTTTAGTAGTTTGATCATTTACAAAGATCTTTAAAACCATTTCTTAAGCTACGAATTTATTGCCCAACAGGAAATTAAATTTCAATATCACTTAAATGTACTTGAGAGTATTTTTGTTTGCAAAATTTAAAGAGGACCTTGAAAGATAATGATAGACTTCATGTTATCTATAGTAATGAGTAAACTCTGAAAAAAAACAAAAAAGAGATTTTTATCATAATAATTTGTTTATTGAAACATGACAACTGTATGTAAACTTTTAAAGGGATATTAAAACTTATTTTTAAAAATAAAATGACTATGATCATCTGTAATAATATGATTGATTGATTGATTTTTGGTGTTTAATGCCACTTTCAGCAATATATCAGCTATATCATGGCGACCAGTTTTAGTGGTGGAAGAAGCCGGAGTACCCGGAGAGAACCACCGACCATGGGCAAGCAACTGGTAAACTTTATCACTTGCGACTGCAAGTCGAGTGCTCCCTTTTTTGTAAACTACAAAGCCGGACGCGAACCCACGCCATATGGGTGATAGGCTTGTATGAGTTGTTAGGTAATCCAACTACCTAAGTTGTTAGGTAATCCAACTACCTAACTCATTGAGCCACCTGGGCCCTCTGTAATAATATGCAATTGGATAACAAGCTAAGAGTTCAATTTATTAAAAACACTCTTTTCATGTCAAAATCGGTAAAAGTTCTGACAGGGATTTCCCTTATAAAATCATATAAAAACTAGAAAATAAGTATACCCTGCACTTGATAATTATGGACAAAGTTGTTTTGTTAGGAGTGATTTTTAAAAAATGAAGTGTGTCTGTAAGACACAAATGATGCCCCCGCCTGACCATAAGAAATTATAAACTGTAGTAGGAGCCATACAAACCATGTTTCCATTATGTAGCTAGTAAGAAGGAAATGAAGTCCAACTACCTGTCATTTTGTGAATATTTGACAAAAATACCCCCACCCCCCTCACCCCGATTTTTCGTCGCGGGGGCATAAAAAAATTACTAAGTCCAACTACCTGTCATTATCAAATATTTGATGAAAATCAAAATCCTGTGGACATGCACACCTTCATTATGTGTATAAACATCTTACAAAATATTAAAGTTGTAGCTCCAAAACTGTAGGAGGAGATAGCCGGACAAACCATGTATTTATATCGGAACGGACAAACAAGGGTAAATTAATATGCCCCCCGTCACGAAGGCATAAAAAATTATCATACAATATAAAACAGTGTATTGAATTTCATAGGGATTTTCAAGTAGAGAGACAATTAATCCTGATACAAAATAGTAATACTAGAAAGAGCACAAACTCAGCACAAGAAAATAACAAGGACTTCCACAGCAGTAGATCGAGCAAGACTGTGTTCCTGAACAACAGATGCCAACAGATAGAGAGATACTGGACTTTCAGAATACAACACTTTAATTTGACAGAAATTCGGGAAATTATGGCACACATTGTGCCCAAAAGGATGACACCACATACATATAGGTTACAGTAACCTAGTTATTAGTGGTTAATATCTGTTAAACACACGTCATTAGCAATACTGAAATTTCTAAGTTCTAAGTTTTATCAACACACATACATGTATGTTAATTTTCAAATCATTAAAATGTAAACACAGAGTGAATATTAATATGGTTCAAACTTAAATATATACATGATATACTTTACATGAAAATTTGATGCTATAAGAAAAATGTATAAAAACTGTTTCAATAAGGTCATCAATATATATTTTGTTTATTTCGCAGGCGCGGATCCAGGCAAAGGCGCAACCGGCACGCACCCCTAAAAAAAAAAAAGATTGGCGTGACTGGACTGACAATCGCTTGATGCTAAATACGTGATATTAACACTTTGTTCTTTCAACTCATCTCTCCATTGCAATGAATATTCTTACATGTCTTCGCTGCCCCGTTCCAGTTCATGTAAAAACCGGCATCGGTTACATTTCACTTTTTGCAATCATGGATGCCGAGTCTGATGAACCACAAGCAAAACGAGCGAAAGTTCAAAGGCAACTTGAACAAAATCACACATATTTTCCTGGAACAAGCAAAAGCCTTTGATTGCTGTTCTTCATATTGAAGTCATAACCAGGCCTGACGTCATGAGTAAGATATCATACTTCATTGCACGTACATGTACCTTCAATGTGAAGCATCATGCCACACATGGTACAATTTTAATAAATGTCGGTCCTATATTTTCTAGTTCCCAAAAGCTTTCGGGGGTCATTAAAACAGGAAGGACTGTAAATGATTATATTTGTTTGTGTCATCCCTGCAGTACACGACAGGTGCCATTAGCAGAACAAAAGAAGGTGCCCCTTCAGAAAATCTAAACTTTTGTTCTTTCGTGTGTACACTTGTTGTTTCTTTATATATTGATTGTCACTTTGTTTGAAAACCTTGTCATTAGTTCTGTAATCTCTTTCAGATATATTCATCTTAAGGGATGTAACCCATAATGCAATCTGTCACCGTTGGGCTTCCATAGATTGCGTACATATCAAATAAGGTTTACATACCTGCAGTTTTCTTTTACACCATTGGCCTTCCATAGACTGTCTAATGAGTTTGCTGATATTTTCCCCTCAATATAATCTATTATTTCTTTTATACTAAGATTAGTTTGCAAAAATAAATGCATTGTTGTATCAGAAAGAAAAACTTTCTCTGCTAAAAGACTGAAAAAATAAAATGTATGGTGTGTTGTAACGGTACCAGTAGATATAATAAACTAACAGTGTTCGAACATGATTGAACCTTATGCAGGGTTAGTATTATGGTGTTTAATGCCACTTTCAACAATATTTCAGTTATATCGTGGCAGTCAGTTTTACTGGTGGAGGAAACTGGAGAACCAGGAAAAAACTACTGACCTGTCATAAGTCAATAACAAACTATATCACATAATGTTGTATCGAGTACTCCACGCCTGAGCGGCATTCGAACTCACAACTGTGGTGGTGATAGGCACTGATCGTATATGTAGTCATAAATCCAACTACAATATGATCACAACCATGATTGTCCCTGAACCTTATGCAAGCTATAAATAAATATTAAAGATACCAATAATAATTTAGAGCACCAAAAGTACATCTGTTAGTGTGTTCATCTCGAGTGCGGTAGAACGTGGATTAGAGCTCCAGTCAGTTAAAACCAAAGACTATAAAATTGGTATTTGTTGCTTCTCTGCTAAGTACACTGGTTAGCTCAGAATCAGGATAAAGTATTGGAAAGGAGTGACATGTTTACCCGATGACAGTTGTTTCAATGAGCTGGCATTATAAACATCCAATTAGCATGTTGGTCTAGTATAAAGTGGGCGTCGTCATCTTCTGATCGAATTTAACTTGTTCTATCCTTCTCTTGGCGCTAAACAACAATCATTCCCTCACTCATAATCACCAAATGAATGTGACAGAGGTTCGCTCTTTTCTTTCTGTTTCTAAAGATCATACAGATAAATTTTTATTTACCGACAAAGTAGAACTTTGTTGCCTCGAACTCGAAGGGATTGTCAAAATGTGTTCGAGCTATCAGAAGTTCGAGCCACCAAGGTTCCGTAATTTCAGAGAGAAAAAAATATGGTTCTGATACACAGTACCATGAACCTTTGTCATAAAAAATATCTAATCCTTTAGAAAGTTCTCAAAGTCTACCCGTGGCTTCTGAATACCTCTTTGGTATCTTCAAACGTTCCTTAGAAACGTTTGTTTGCGGATAATTATATTAAGAAAAATAATAAACTTGACCTAATGTTAAACATACCTGTTAAGAAAATCTTCTAACCCTTTCATTCTAAAGGTGACAAAGTTGAAATCAAATCTGTCACTAAAAAACTTCTTTGGAGGAAGTTCTGGTGGTGTCCTGTAACAAGAAAAAGACACTATAATATAACAAAAGAAATACTAATCACTAAGGGGGAAACGATTCATCGTATGTACCGAAATCGTGATTATTTTGGGGATGGTTCGGTTCACGATACGAGGAGGCTGCTTACGATACAAACGATATGATGCTCATTTTTTGAAAAAAAGTAGAGTTGAACTTCCGTTTTCTTCTTTTGGTGATCATTTAATTAATATTTTGAGAAAAGTGAATCGATTAATTTACGCTTTTAAAATTAATTAATCAAATATCAAATATTTATAATTTCCGCTAGTACGTAAGCGACCTAATAAAAAAAAAAAAACATGGCAGCGCCCATGTCGAGTGAAGGAATAGTTACAGTTTCCTATAAAACGTATCGCAATACATATCAAATATCGCAATACGTATCGTTTGTGGAAAAAGTGTATCGTTACACCACTACTAATCACAGTGGAAGATGTCCTGAAATCTAATTAAAAGCACATCTCTCACTTGCTCCTGGACTGCCTGGAGACCATCATATCATGATTGTATGGTTTGGTTCATGGTGTTTGTATCGAGTACACCTCTCCATGAACAGGGTTCAAACTCACAAATTTAGTGATGATAGGCACTGATTGTAAATCCAACTACCATATGATGGCCCCTATGATCTTATAGTAGTTGGATTTATAACTTTATGTGCAATCAGTGCATATCACCACTAATGTTGTGAATTTGAACCCCGTTCATGGTGAGGTGTACTCGATACAACATTATGCGATAAAGTTTATCAGTGACTTGCAGCAGGTCAGTGGTTTCCAAGGGTTCTCCAGTTTCCTCCACCAATAAAACTGACCGTCATGATATAACTGAAATATTGTTGTAAGTGGTGTTAAACACCATAATCCTAATCCTCAACCTGCTCCCCTCACTTTCTCATAACTGAAGTGGTGGCTTAATAGTTTACATGCTCGCCTCGAGTGCAGTCATTTGTGGTTTCAATCCCTAGTCAGGTCAAACCAAAGACTATCAAATTGGATTTGCTGCTTCTCCACGAAGCATGTAGCTCCATGGAAAAAGTCCAAAGACTGGTTGGCTCTGAATTTAGGATAATGTGTCAGAGGGGAGTGACATGTCTACCTGCGGACTGTTGTTTTAGTGAGCTAGCACTATAAAGACCTAATCAAGCTTCTTGGTCTCGCCATGATATAGCTGAAAAAATTGATCCTTTGAAGTTAACCAACAATTACATACTCACTCAAAATTTTTGGAAACTCCCCTGTTCTACACACTCATTAGTAATGTTATGCTTGCTTGATGGTGTTTAATGCCACTTTCAACAATATTTCAGTTATATCGTGGTTGTCAGTTTTATTGGTGGAGGAAACCGGAGGACCCGGATAAAACCACCAACCTGTCGCAAGTCACTAACAAACTTTATCACATAATGTTGTACACCTGGCCCTGATCGAGATTTGAACTCACAACATCAGTGGTGATAAGCACTTATTGCATAGGTAGTTGTAAATCCAACTACCATACGATCACGGCCACCAAGGCCCCTTGTAATGTTATGTACAGCATTATAATGTTACATGTATAACCAGTTTATGTACATGTATGTAAGATATTTTTTATCAGTAAATTATTTCATATAGATTGGACTTACACCAGAGGATGATGATTTTTTAATGTCTTCCTCAGCCATTCAAACTCTGAGTATCTTCTTCTTGTTGTTGACGAACTCAGGCAAAATGATTTATTAGAGGTCTGAAAGCAAAAATAAAAAATTCAATTATGAATTATATCTGTAAAGCAAGGATAAAAAGAAAACAACTGATGGGTTACACAGAGTGAAGGATGATACGACCAAGGCATGTTGACAAGAGAAAGTTGAACAAGTGTCTATTAAAAGCAAGTGTGGAAACAGTATCTTGCTTGCCACCGTAATGTGCTGTAAACAGTAATTTGCTGGACATACTGTATTTTGGACATTTGTCTTGTTTTACTATTTCAAGTGTTAAATATGTCCTCCAAATACAAAAAAAAAAACGTATGCAAAATTTCGGAATTTGGGCATTTTATATCCCTTTTCAAAATAAAATAGCACAATATTCAAAAACACATAAAGATGATCACTTTGTTAAAAAAAAAACTGCATCAAATTGGATGAAAAATCAAAAATTCAAAATACCTTCCAAATACAAATGTATGTGAATTTTGAGCTCCTTTTAGACCCATCTTGAAATAAAAAAAAAATTTATGAACCACTAATAACGCATGAAGATGGTCATTTTGTAAAGAAAAGGCATAAAGATTGGAAGATAAATACAAAAGTTTAAATTTGGCTTTTGTTGGCTGGCCCCTATCGGTCGAGTTTATTTCGAAAACCGTAACAAATAGCAAATCAGTGGACATATTACCAAAAGCTCTCATGGGTGAAAATTAAGAAAGTTAAAAATTTGAAAATTTTCCACTTTTGGGTCTCTTTTATATCAGAAAACAGTAATAGTTACCTAATAATGCTATGAATTTTTCTGAAAGACATTTTCCAAAGAATACATTAAAAAAAAAACATAAAATTCAGATGACATGATATTAAGCAAACAAATAGCTACATATACATTTGTATATAGTCTCAGTGGTGTAATGTAAAGCATACTCTCCCTTCAGTGTAATAGATCAAGGGTTCGAGAATTCAAGTTTGGGCTGATAAACCAAAGAGTATAACATTAGTATTTGTTGCTTGAAGCTTCTCCACTAAGGACATAGAAGATAAGGAGTAAGAGCACAGACTGGTTGGCTAAAAATCAACATAACGTATCTGAGTAAAGCGACATACCTACCTGTGGATTGTTTGATTCAGTGAACTAGCACTATAAAATTCAAATTATGATTCCAAGCCATCCAGACTTTGGTCTTACTCCTTAATGCTACATGCTTTGTGAAGAAACAAGAAATACCAATTTAATAGCCTTTGGTTTGACCCAACCGGGACTCAAATCCACAATCTACTGCATTTGGGGCCCGGGTGGCTCAATGAGTTAGGTCGCTGGATCTAACAACTCATACAAGCCTATCACCAATACGGCATGGGTTCGCGCCTGGCTTTGTAAATTACAAAAAGGGTGCACTCGACTCGCAACCGCAAGTGATAAAGTTTACCAGTTGCTTGCCCGTGGTCGGTGGTTCTCTCCGGGTACTCCGGCTTCCTCCACCACTAAAAATGGTCGCCATGATATAGCTGAAGTATTGTTAAAACACCAAAAATCAAATCAAATCATCTACTGCATTTGATCAGGTGAGCATGCTAACCATTTGATGGTTTGGTTTGGTTTATGGTGTTTAACGTCACTTTCCACAATATTTCAGTTAAATCATGGCGGTCAGTTTTATTGGTGGAGAAAACCACACATCTGTCGCAAGTCACTGACAAACTTTATCATATATTATATATGATATAAAAATATAACTAATATCGAGTACACCTTGCTGTGAACGGGGTTCAAACTCACAACATCAGTGCTGATAGGCACTGATTGAATAGGTAGTTGTAAATCCAACTACCATAGGATGACGACAGTCCCTCCAAATATTTGAAAAAACAGTTCTTACATTTACTGCAATCTCATAACTTGTGTATCTTCCTTTGTCCCATGTGTTGTGTGTTACTGGATTCCTTACACTGATGTCTAAACTAGACTGAAAATAAACATAAATGATTCTTCATTGACTTCAAAATTAAGTTCTGACAACGAAAGCATAAATATGAATTCCAAAACTAATATGGGTGAATTAAAAAAAAATGACCGGGCACATACTTTAAATCCTAGGGCAAAAATATAAGCTCTGTAAACAAATTTCTACTGCTGAACATGTGTGTTACCATATTTGCTAAATTCCTGCCACATATCTCAATGATATCTCAATCAGCAAAAAAGTTATGCCTAAAAATGACCCCAAAAATGTCAGGAGTGCAACACTTTTTTGTGACAGTTTTTAAATTTCCCTTTTTTTGAAGATCTATTAAATAAATAGTAATGGGTTACATGTATGTTTAAAATAAAGACTTTTCTGATAAAGATCAATATCTTAAAATTTGAATTTAGAATAAAGCAACTTTGTTGTAACTAAATGATGGTCACAGTTGAAGCTGAAGAAAATGTTATACCATGTCAGGAGTGCAACAGAAAAATAGACATGTTGCCAAAAAACATTGACTTTAAAGAACTGAACTGTATATTATGAGAATTGAGTCAAAGAGAGAATTTCCAAAGTGTACGAATTAATATAAAATAATACCTCGATTTTTGTGCTTCAAAGCGTGATCGACAGATCGAAACACGCCATTGATTTTAGTTGCTAATATAACAAGCGATGTCATTTTCTAGAGCGTCTTTTGGATGTCACGCCTTTATTACAGACAGGAAAAGTCGATATCGCTTTATTTTCGTATCAAATGTAAATTAGATGGTTTGACAGAAAAAGGTCTCCAGATTTTAATGATATAATTTTATTCTCAATATTCCGCCATTAACAATACGCAAAGTTTGTTTAAAACAATTAAATCGAAAATAAAATCCGAAACTCCGCATATATCATCAATAAAGTGGTACGAAAATAAAGCTGAGAAAAAAAACGATGATTACTACGACACAAATTTTGTTTTTGTAATCCTCGGGGCGATAATGACAAACATAGGCTGAAGTTTGGTACCGGAGATATTTTTACGGTCAAATTATGACGCCACGATATATATTCGTAGATAACGTCGTGTTCAAACGGTTGCATTTTCGTTTAAAATTTCACGATCGACACTAATGTTATATCAAATCACAGTCGCTTGAATTTCAATGATTAAATAAAAAATAAAAAGAGTAGTTGTGAAATGCATTTTTGCGCCAAAATTTAAACAATCGTCATTATGCCTAAACGGACGCAAAGTGGTACGCTTCGTGGATATTTTTCTACACTGGACATGTTTTTTTATACATCCGTATTGTAAGAACCTTCATTCTGAGCATTTTACAAACGTATGGGCCATATTTTACGGACGATAGGTCGATATTTTTTTTCCTCAACACGCTGGCTTTGACCTATCGTCCACATCGACCTATACAAGGATGAAGTTGAAAAATCTGGAATCCCTAAAAAAAAATCTCGATAAAAATGACGATTTTGTTGACAGTATACCTTTATTTTGCTGTAGGTTTTTTTCCTGAATAAGAAGACTGAAATTATTGATGTTCTTGGCGTTATTTTTTTTTAATTAAAGCAATAAAAATATACTAACACTAACAGGGGGTGCAATTCCGGGAATAAAATGTTCAACATCTGAAAAAAAAATCAATATTCAATGATCGAAAAATGAAGTGTTAACGAAAATCAGTTCAATATTGTATTGTATAATAAAAAATTATATACTATAAAAAATGTATGTTGTTGAAAAAAAAATCACAGGGTGGATCGTTTATAAAATTATTATCACAAAATATCTAAATATACAAAATGTAGCTATAGGCCTATAGCTTTCCATCAAACACGAGGGGTACCGAACACGAGCATGCGCATGAGGTTGTAGTAAAACATGGCGGTTGCAATATTATATCTCACAATATACACGTGGTGAACAAGCTTTTTATACTAAATGTACTGGAAAATAATTATCGATTTCGTTAAACTATAATGTTCTACACTTGAATTGGTCATGAATTAGGAACAAATAAAATAATCACCATGAGATAAACAACACAGGTGAACCTCTGTCGGCACTTATCCTGTTCACAGTCGCTTGAATTTCAATGATTAAATAATAAAAAAAAAGAGTAAAAAAAATATTGTATATATAGTATATAGCCTTATAGGGGAAGCACAGGCGCTTCTGTAGAGTCAAAAATATGCTCGCTATGTACCTAAAATACCACAAGGCCGGACTCACTCCCACTACCCCTGTCACTTCAACCGCTATTTCCCCATGTCAAAATGTCGATAGAACACAAATCGCCTACTGATTTGCGTAGTGAAATGATTTTTCTTCAAGGAAAATCCGTTTTTTATATCTTTCTACCTTCTGCACCCCCATACTGACAGATAATCCTCCGATTTTGTTGATACACAACATATCGTAGGCTGCAAAAGCGAAAGTATGTCTTTCCGCCTTTCGGTCGTTCTCGGGTTTTATTATTGCCTTACGAAACATACATGAGAAGTTCATATTTTGGCGCCTTGTAATTTGAATTTGGAATTTCTAGTGTTTAGTATTTATATATGTTTTGTTGACTTTAAACGGGCTTTTGATACTGTGNCGTCANTTAAACGAAAATGCAACCGTTTGAACACGACGTTATCTACGAATATATATCGTGGCGTCATAATTTGACCGTAAAAATATCTCCGGTACCAAACTTCAGCCTATGTTTGTCATTATCGCCCTGAGGATTACAAAAACAAAATTTGTGTCGTAGTAATCATCGTTTTCTCAGCTTTATTTTCGTACCACTTTATTGATGATATACGCGGAGTTTCGTATTTTATTTTCGATTTAATTGTTTTAAACAAACTTTGCGTATTGTTAATGGCGGAATATTGAGAATAAAATTATGTCATTAAAATCTGGAGACCTTTTTCTGTCAAACCATCTAATTTACATTTGATATGAAAATAAAGCGATATCGACTTTTCCTGTCTGTAATAAAGGCACGACATCCAAAAGACGCTCTAAAAAATGACATCGCTTTAAATATTATATTAGCAACTAAAATCAATGGCGTGTTTCGATCGGTCGATCACGCTTTGAAGCACAAAAATCGAGGTATTATTTTATATTAATTCGGAACCGGGATTTTGCTAACAATCAGATAGATTACTTGTTATTCTGTCACATTTCCTGCCCGTGGCATAATTTGTTTACGAGCTACAGACAGTGGACAAAAGTGTTCAGACACTTTCAATATTCCCTATCATGTTTCATATAAAACATTTTTCAAAAATATATCTTGAAGTTAATTCATGTCCGATTTTGATATTTTTTATATCAATGAATTCAGAATTTAATGTAGTTTTACCCTAATTTCAAAATAATTTTCTATGACATTTTGAGAATACACAAGCTAAACACACAACTGAATTAATTTCTTTCCAAACAAAATGATAGTACTTTTATAGACAAATTATTTAAGTCTGTGTTTAAATCATGTCGATTTGATAAATATGGTTTAAAAAGTTATTTAAAAATTACCATACTACTATAAACTCCATATCTTTCTGCTTTTGTTGATCAAATGATTATCGAAATCGGACATGATTTGACTTCAAGATAATGCTTTGAAAAACTATTTAAATATAGGGTAAATTGGAAGTGTCCGAATACTTTTGTCCACTGCCTGTACTCGAGATATTCAAAACACTGCATGTCTTTCTTCAACTTCATTCCTCTTGCATAATATTTATATTATGCCACTTTATAAACTGCTTTAATTGTTGCATCTATGAATGACATTCACGACAAGGGAATAAAAAAAATTGAAGTTGGGAAAC
>MJUT01038105.1:289519-304841 GCA_002080005.1 Gigantidas platifrons
AAAAAGGCCAACTATTCAAACTAAAGTTATAAAAATTATCTGACGAATTATTTATGGAGACTTGGGGACTAAAAGAAAAGAAAGTTTTGTATTGTGCCTCCAGAAATTGTATTTGAAAAGAAGGGAGTAAGTAAAATTCTACTAGAAAATCTCTATATGGGAAAATTTTAAACAAATCTTAGAAGAAATATCTGTAAAACTGATTTAGCATAAGTGCAGCTGAACAAATATTGATTTTTCCTTTATAATATGACTTCTTTCTTAAAATCAATCAAAATGGCCACCAGTTCATTAAACGACCCTATAAGAAATTTTTACAGGAACCAAAAATCATGGATGATTATTACAAGATTGTTAATAATATTTGTATTTTTTTTTCTCATGGATTGGAAATCTATGATGGCTTTCGTGATTTGATTTTGATTTTTGGTGTTTAACGCCACTTTCAACAATATTTCAGCTATATCATGGCGACCAGTTTTAGTGGTGGAGGAAGCCGGATTACCCGGAGAGAACCACCGACCATGGGCAAGCAACTGGTAAGCTTTATCACTTTGCGGCTGCGAGTCGAGTGCACCCTTTTTTGTAATATACAAAGCCGGGCGCGAACCCACGCCGTATTGGTGATAGGCTTGTATGTGTTGTTAGATCCAGCGACCTAACTCATTGAGCCACACGGGCCACTATGATGGCTTTCCATCATAAGAACCATCAGAAGACGTTTTGATATACTCTTCCCTAAAACCACTGTAGTGAGTGAGTGAGTGAGTGAGTGAGTGAGTGAGTGAGTGAGTGAGTGAGTGAGTGAGTGAGTGAGTGAGTGAGTGAGTGTTGTTTAATGCAAAATCAGCAATTTGTCAGCTACGTCATGCCAAGAACAAGTTACATTTGATGAGATGACGATGCTGTTCGCTTTGTACTAGACCAGCACGCTTAATTTGATCTTTCTACTGCTAGTTTGCTGAAACAACAGTCCGTGGGTAGACATGTCGCTCCATTCAGACATATTACCATGATTCCGAGACAACCAGTCTCTGCTTTTACTCCTTAATGCGACATGCTTCGTGGAGAAGCAGCAAATATCAGTTTCATAGTCTTTGGTTTTGCCTGACCAAGGTTCAAAATCACGACCAACCACACTTGAGGCGAGCACGCTTAACATTACACCACCGATGCAGTTCCGACATTATAGGACAGGACAGATTAATATAGGATTGTATTGGTGAGGGTGTAAATATCTTCTTCCCTAAAACCATTGAAGCTTCTGAAATTAAACATCTGTAAAGTTCTGTTGTTGTTTTTTTTGTGTGTGTATGTGTGTGCACAGTCGCTTGAATTTCAGTGATTTATCAATTAAAAAAAAAAGAGTAAAACAATATTCAATTGAACATATCCATAAGCACCGTCCCTTGGTGGCCCTTGCAGATATCCAATGTTTCATCCATAAATCCAAATATACTAGCCACTTCTTAGTACAAACTAAGATATGCAATACAAGGATTACATATGTATGTTTTTTGTTTTTTTTTGTTGGTATGTGTGATATCGTTTCTTTGAATTTCCTGGATTGCACTTTGGCAGAGATCAGGTACAATAGTACCACATACAATGTATACTGTATCACTACTGAATAAACTATCAGTTAAAATTATTTATATATTTACTGTTTATAGCAATGTACTGTCTATTGTATTAATCAAAACTGTTATATTTATGTAACTTCCCCCTGTGGGACCATGATTGGAATAATAAAAATAATAATAAAAAAATATTAATAAAATATACTATATTTTTTTACTCTTTTTTTTAAATTTAAATCATTGAAATTCAAGCGACTGTGGTGTGTGTGTTTGGATAAAAAAAATCTACAGTGACCACTATTGCATAGGACCTTCTAGGAGAATGGTCAATAAAAATCTTAATCTTCTAAAATGTACCCGACTAAACCCAAATTCTGCATGGTCAATGGATGGTCCTTCTCTAATTTTGCTTTTTGTGTGAATCAAAAAATCCAAAACTGTCACCTTCATGAGGCATATCAGCAGTTTACCAGTCCAATGAGAAAACAATATTCAATCAAACAATCAAGAGGTCGCCTTTGGGATAAAGAACTAGAGGCTCAGCCCACTGAGCCTGTGTCTCTCATCTGTCATTTTGTTTTGAGGAAACCTTATACAGAATCTTACATATGTGCTTCTTCCCAAATTTCAATTAATTTTGCAAAATGGTTTTAGAGATTTTTTTAACCAGCAAATGATAAACAAGAACTGCCTATGGTGGCCATATTAGTTGTAAAATTGGCATGAAATATGGACATTTTGTACAGGATCCCCCATACATCATTCCTACCTTCACTGTGCCTCCTAGTTTCAGAGGAGAACATTTTTAAATTTCAGCCAATCAGAAACAAGAATTTCCCATGGCGACCATGATTTTTGTCCAATCGGGATGAAATGAGAAAATCAAGTAGAGGACCTTCCATTGATGCTTCCTATAAAATGTCGGTTCATTTGGCTAAGCGGTTTCAGAGGAGACGATTTTTTAGAAATCGAGCAAACAAAAACAAGAATTGCATATGGCAGCCATGTTTGTTAACGGATTGGGACGAAACAAGCAATCTTTATAGAGGACCTTCCATAGAAGCTTCCTACCAAGTTGTGGTTCATTTGGCTTAGCGGATTCGAAGGAGAAGAATAAAATGTGAAAAGTTAATCGATGACGGACGCCAAGTGATTGCAAAAGCTCACATTGCCTTTGGCAAGGTGAGCTAAAAATCTTGAACCAAAGAACCAATTGCAGCAAGCTTGGCAGGAATGTTATTAAGATGTCCTCTCCAATCTAAATTGATTTGTTTTGACAACTGGAAATCCAATATTGCCACCAACATATGACATAGTTTAACACGGGACCATATGCAGGGGAGTGAATGTACATCACGGGACCTTATGCAGGGGAGTGAATGTACATTTTGTACAGCTTGAAAGTAAGTTTACTTATAGCATTAGTTATTGTAAGGATAACATTAAATGCCCCTAAATGTCTGCTAAACAATGGTGTGTCCATATTTCAAAAATTTGTTGTTAAACTCTCAAATACTTCGACAACGTTTTCGCAACAGGTGGAAATAATAAGTGTTTGAGAGTTTGACAAGTTTTTGAACGATAAACGCACCGTTGTTAAGCAGCCAATTAGGGGCATTTGACGCACTATCACATTTAATGCTTTCCTTACAATAACTAATGCTATAAGTAAATACTTGCCTTCAAGCCCGGGGGGTGGCTCAATGAGTTAGGTCGCTGGATCTAACAACTCATACAAGCCTATCACCAATACGGCGTGGGTTCGCGCACGGCTTTGTAAATTACAAAAAAGGGTGCACTCGACTTGCAGCCGCAAGTGATAAAGTTTACCAGTTGCTTGCCCATGGTCGGTGGTTCTCTCCGGCTTCCTCCACCACTAAAACTGGTCACCATGATATAGCTGAAATATTGTTGAAAGTGGCGTTAAAACACCAAAATTCGAATCTGACCTTCAAGCGGTACAAAATGGATTCAAATTATGACGTACATTCACCCCCCCCCCCACCTAAGTATCATGAGTATGGATAAAATAATATAATACTAGTGTTTTGTTTCTCAAAAACTACTAAAATGATTGAACCCAAGTTAATATGTAGATTGCTCGATACTAGCTAGTATTTCCATCAGAAATTTGAAATGAGTACTAGGGAAGTCAAGACATTTTAAAAATCCAATTTTTAATAAACTGATACATTATAAGAAATTGTACCGGACAGTACAAAGATAAACTGTTGTCTATAATCTTCGTAATAAAGTTCCATTTGTCGTGCTCTTTTTTTCTGGAGGTTTTCTTAGTACTTATGTAAGACCTTTGAGTCATTTTTCCAGGTGATGCAGAAGGAACTAAGCTTTCCATTCCATTTCCTAAATTGTTTTCTAACAGAGGATAAGAGTCTTCAAGCAAAACAGCAGGAGAACAATTCACAATATTAATGACAGGTGGTGATTTTAGTGTTCTTGGAGGTGACAATATTCCTTCAGAAGAATGGGGTGAAAGATAAGAACGTTGCTTCGGTGAACTGGGAGATCTGTCGTATAGTGTTCCAATAGGTACTGGCGATGGACTCGAAAACTGTCTTCCATTCATTGGTGAAGTATTGAAAAGTTTCTGAACCACATCTTGATTAAATGCTATGCGTTCTATTGAGTTGCCCAGAGGAATTACGGTCAGTGTCGTCTTATTCTCGGGTTGATTCCAATATGCCTCAAACTGCTCCTTTTTGAAACTGTCAATTCTCTCTTGTATAGACGACGTTTCACATATAGACATCCAACTCTTACAAACAAGTCTACAGCTCAATAAATCATCACCTTTTAGAAACATGAATATGTCAACAGAAATTTCCTCTGGTAATAGAGATATGAAATCTGAACGGTCGTAATTTGATTCGAAATCGCTAAATATGATATACATATTCTCTTTCCAAAAGCTTTTACACAACTGAACATTTTCTGTTTGAACTTCTGATCCAACCACTGTTAAGGTTAAAACCCTTAAAGTTATTGGTCATTGCCAAACATTTTCTGAGAAAAAACCCTATGGCTATTGGTCTTACTTAAAAAGTTGTTGATATTCGTGCTCTGATGAACAGACCTATTAATCAAGTGAACTGCCTCTTGATCTTTAATTCATGAGTGTAAAAACGCCCGAGATATTTTCACAAAATTCTCACATATGGGTCGAGTTCAGTATTTTATTTCTTCGAGTTTAAAAAGGGTGTGAAAAAAACCTAATTAGACTTAATAATGTTAGAAAAGATAAAGGGTATAGCTAGATGACAAATCTTCACCTCTAATTACTTCATAATAAATTGACTGACTGAGTGGTGTTTAACATCACAATCAGGAATATATTACATCTACAACTTGATGGAAAAGTTGTGCTGTTAAAGTTAACAAGGGCAACGTAAAGCGTTGCGTATTCTCTCGCCTAAAAATTTGGTCAAAATCCATTGAAGGATGTTGAGTCTAGAGTGTTCACAGGGATGTTACGGAAGGACGGACGGTAGCGTTACTTATATCCCTTCACAACTTCGTTGGCGAGGGGATAATAAGGACAAACCATATACCAAGTAAAGTCACAAGGACGTATCACCTCCAAAAAGTCTAATTACTACAGTGACCTTGTCCTTTGACTCATGACATTCAAAATCTTCAGGTTGTCAGATCTTGGTAAAGTCTAACTATGCATAAAGTTTGGTCAAAATCCATTACAGGATGTTGATTCTAGAGTGTTAATAAGGATGATGCGGAGTAAAGATTTGACCATGTGACCTTGACCTTTAACCTTAAAAATCAATAGGGTTCCAGATTTTCCTAATGATCTAAGTATGTACCAAGATTGGTCAAAATCCATTGAAGGATGTTGATTCTAGAGTATTCACAAGGATGTTATGGAATAAAAATTTGACCCTGTGACCTTGAAAATCGATAGGGTTCCAGATTCTCTTAAGGACTAAGTATGTACCAAGTTTGGTCAAAATCCATTGAAAGATGTTGATTTTAGCGTGTTCACTATGATGTTACAGGGTAAAATTAGATCCTATGACCTTGATCTTTGACCTAGAAAATCAATAGGGTTCCAGATTCTCTTAAGGACTAAGTATGTACCAAGTTTGTTTAAAATCCATTGAAAGATGTTGATTCTAGAGTGTTCATAAGGATGTTACAGGGTAAAAATTAGACCTTGTGACCTTGACCTTTGACCTTGAAAATCAATAGGGTTCCAGATTCTCTTAAGGGCTAAGTATGTACCAAGTTTGGAGAAAATCCATTGAAGGATGTTGATTCTAGAGTGTTCACAAGAATATTACGGAAGGACGGACGGACGGTAGCGTTACTATATCCCTTCGCAACTTCGTTGGGGAGGGGATAAAAAGAAGACAATCAGAAAAAATACACCCTCTTGATATTAGTCTGCAATTTTTGAAGGAACAAAGGAGATGGAGAAGAAGTAAGTGAGGAGATCTGAATTTTAATAGATAGATTTATCACCGAAATGGATGCAACAATATCCTGTTCATTTACATCTGGATGTTCAAAATCAGTTAATTCATTTATAGATATAAAAATATAAATAAATTCAAGTCTAAACAATAGTAAAAAATAAAATATATATATTTGAAAACGAATAATAAATAGCTATTATGAAATAAATAATGCATTTTCTGTTTTCTGACATATTCTAAAGAAACAAGAAGCTTAGTTATAACAAGCAATACCGTTACGGTGGTGTAATCAGGGGCGGATCCATGAGGGGGCGCACCCAGCGTGCGCCTCCCCCCTAAAATTGGTAAAAAACATGATTTTTCACACGAAATACCCGAAAACATTTTGCGCCTCGCTCCTCTCGGCGCCATTATTTTAAGTGCGCCCACCCTAACTTCAAATCCTGTAGCCACCCATGGTAATGGTTAGCGTACTCCTATCAAATGCTGTAGATCTACGTGGGTTCGTTTAACCAAACACTGATAAAAGTCACCATAAAAGTGATACAAGCAAATAGCGTTAAAGAATAAAGGTAAAGAATGGTTGGTTCGGAATCAGAATAACATGCCCAGTGGAGCGACACGTGTGCACGTGCATATGGTCGCCTTAACAGCATTATATCCCCCCGGGCAATAAAACAGTGCACTGGGGCCCTACCTACGCATCCACTTACAGATTGATAAATGTAAGCGGTCGATGAAATTAAACATATATTTATTATAGTGGTACTTCCAACACAAACTGTTTAAACATTAAAAAAACATGCTGTACACAACATACGTGACCGGCATAGATCAGCATGGGTCCCTGCTCGTGGGCGCCCGGGCAACTGCCCAGCGTGCCCATGTGCTACTTAAGACGGCACTGATGTCGGTGTTTACATACAGACTATGTTGTCTTAACGCATGGTCACGCACGGGAGCTCTACGAGCATAGGGGCCACAAGCTAATTTATGATGATTTTTTGCTTGTGTTTAACGCTACTTTCTAATTTATGTATGCAGCATGTTTTTTTTAATGTTTAAACACTGATTTTGTTGGAAGTCCCAATGTAATAAATATATGGCTAATTTTATGAACATTTACAGGTATATTCTTGTGGGTGGTAAGTTGTGTGTGTAGATATGTGCACCAGTGCACTGCTTTTCCCGGGGCCTTAAAGACGGCCCTGTATACAAAGTATGTTTCTAATGATATCTATAGTTTAGATGTTTATTGGTCGTAATTTACACCATCGTCCAATCGGAGGAAGTGTTCCTTAACAGTTATGTCCTTAGCAGTGTAAAACATGTGAAATGCAAGATGTGTCCAGTACCAAGACAGATGTGACCTGCCATCTTCTGAATTCGCTCTGAATTTATACCCGTCTACTCTGACCAATCAGTACTTGTCATTCTGGCTGACAGATTCATACTTGATTGACAACTGACCCCCCCCCCCNNNNCCCCAAAAAAAACACAAAAAAACACAAAATTTACTGACAAACACATATATAAATGGGTGATTGTAAAACAAGAAACGAAACAGAAGCGAAACGAACAAAACAAGCAGAAACGAAACGAACAAAACAAGCAGAAACGAAACGAAACGAAACGAGACACAACAGAAACGAAACAAGATAAAGCAGAAACGAAATGAGACACAACAGAAACGAAACAAGATAAAGCAGAAACGAAATGAGACACAACAGAAACGAAACAAACGGAACCCCCCAAAAAAATCATCAATAAATAAAAAAAAAAAAAAAANACGAAATGAGACACAACAGAAACGAAACAAACGGAACCCCCCAAAAAAATCATCAATAAATAAAAAAAAAAACGAAGCGAACATTAACGAAATGATTTTTTTTTACATGAGACAACAATCCACAAAATGCCAGTGGCGGATTGAAAAATACTTTAAAATTTACGGCAAGATTTGGCTATGGAAGAAACAAATTATCAGGATTTCATATCAAAATGCTCACCACTTTCCTGCTTCTTGTGCGTATATGTAAATTTCTGAGATTGATAGAAAAGAAGAAATATATTTGATTGATACCAAATCCCCTCTCCAGGAAGCGACGGTCAACAAAGTCATCCCATGGTATTCAATGCGGTGGAAACCCACACCATGAAGCGATCTCCGAGTAGTCCATGAAACAATACAGTCTACACCACTCGATATCTATTTGTGAAGTTAAACTAAAGATTCTAATGGAAACACACGAACTACTGGGCAGATTACCAGTTTGAACAAATAAACTATGTGGACCTTGTTTTTTGTTGTGTTGTGCGTGTTTCCCCCCCAAACTTTGGTGGAGTGGTCCGTAGGTGATCCCCTTCCAAATTTGTGTCCGGCAGTCCCGACCTCCAACCAACATGGTCGCTGTTACTAACTAGAGGCTCACCTGAGCCTGTATCGCTCACCTGGCATAACTAAGTCCTTTTAAGAATGTCTGCATGCCGAATACATCTAAGTTACTATTCAAATCCCATAGGGTTCTATGTTAAAACTATGTCTGCTCATGGCAGCCATCTTGGATTGAGGTAGTAGTCAGCAGACACAATTTTAAAAGTATACTACCCAAGGACCATCCATGCCATATTTGCTTTAAATTGGCTGACTGGTTTCAGAGGGAAGACTTTTAAACAATTTTCCCATAGGGTCCTATGTTAAAACTATGTCCGCTGACTGCGGCATTCTTGGATGGAGGTCGGGCTCACAGGACATAATTTTTAAAGTTGACCACCTAAGGACCATTCATGCCATGTTTGNGAGAAGACTTTTAAACATTTTTTCCATAGGTCCTATGTTAAAACTAAGTCGAGTCATGGTGGCCATCTTGAATTTCCGATCAGCAAACGATTCACAAGTTAAGTACAGGATCACCCAATGATCATTCCTGTAAAAGCACAATTCAATTGGCTTAGTGGTTTCTAACAAGAAGATTTTACAAATTTCGACCAATCAGAACACATCATGGGCCCTGGCAGCCATGTTGGATTTCCGATCAGCGCCAAAAACAAAAATCTTGTATATGACCATCTAATGAACATTTCTGCCAAGTTTGGTTCAAATCTGTTTCGTGGTTTCAGAAAAAAAGATGAAAATGTGAAATTCCCATAGTTAAACTAAGTCTAGTCATGGCGGCCATCTTGAATTTCCGATCAGCAAATGATTCACATATTTAGTACAGGATCACCTAATGATCATGCCTGTAAAGTCACAATTCAATTGGCTTAGTGGTTTCTAACAAGTAGATTTTTAAAATTTCGACCAATCAGAACACATTATGAGCCCTGGCAGCCATGTTGGATTTCCGATCAGCGCCAAAATCAAAAATCTTGTATATGACCATCTAATGAACATTTCTGCCAAGATTGGTTCAAATCTGTTGCGTGGTTTCAGAAAAAAAGATGAAAATGTGAAATTCCCATAGGGTCCAATGTTAAACTAAGTCGAGGCATGGCGGCCATCTTGGATATGCGATCGGCACAAAAATAACAAATTTAGTAGAGGACAATCCAGTCATCATTTCTGTAATGTTACAATTCCATCGGCTAAGTAGTTTCTGACAAGAAGATTTTCAAAGTTTCAACCAATCAGAACACATTATTGGCCCTGGCAGCCATGTTGGATTTCCGATCTGCACCAAAATAACAAATTTAGTAGAGGACCTCCCAATGAACATTTCTGCCAAATTTGGTCCAAATCAATTTAGTGGTTTCAAAGAAGAAGAAGGAAGTATGAAAAGTTTACAGACGACGACGACGACGACGACGACGGACGCAAAGTGATGACAAAAGCTCACATGACCCTTTGGGTCAGGTGAGCTAAAAATAAAAAAGGGGATGGAATTTAAAAATCTTCAGATCTCTGAAACTACTAAGCCAATTGGAACTAAACTTGGCTTAAATAGTCCTTGGATGAATCCTTTCAAAATTGTGTCTGGCAATCCAGACATCCAACCAACTGTTGCTAAAAATAGAAAAGGTGGGATGAAATTTTATTTGTTTTCCTCTGAAACTTCTGGGCCAATTGCATTCAAGCTTTGCTAAAATAATCCTTTGGTGATCGACCCCCTTTCAAAATTTTGTCTGGCAGTCCCGTCCTCGGTCCAAGATGGACGCTGTTACTAAATATTAACGATTCTTGCACATTAAGTAGGATGCAAGGTTTTGCATGTCTTATCAAATCCTATAAAACCAATGTTTAGGTTATTTCAGTGAAATACTGTCCGTAGAAGAATTTAATATTTGTGCTCGTCGTGCATCTCTTTTTAAAGATAGTTCTTGTTTTATTTATTGATGATTTTTTTTTTTTTCGTTTCGTTTCTATTGCGTCTGTTTCGTTTCGTTTCGTTTCTGCTTTATCTTGTCTCGTTTCGTTTGGTTTCTTTTCGGTTTCGTTTCTTGTTTTACAATCACCCTGATATAAATACGATTCTGGAAGGCCAACAAATGCTATGGAAGACTGTTAACTTTAAAATGTGAGAGAAAAAAAAAACACTAGGTACAAAAATGAGGAAAATAAGACGAACTATAAACCGGAAGTGCAATCGTCGTTTTGCCAAAAACGAAGTTTGTGAACTTTGTAAGCCCAATCTCCCATACAGAGTTGTCGGTCCTCAAGGAAGGACCGACAACTCTGTATGGGAGATTGTTTGTATCGCCTCGTATCATGTTTTCGACCGTCTTATGTTTTCGTCGTAATGTTTATTTACTTCCTATATTTAGCGCATGACATCGTGACGTCATAAAGATATACGTGATAAATTCTTTCTGAAATTAACTGATATTGTACCTTTATTTTCAAATTTTTCAGATTTAGACAAATTCTTTTTTATATTTCGAAGTAATGATTATGACATAAACATGTGCTGTATTAAAGGCATAAGTGAAATGTATAAATACAGAAATTCATTAAGTAACTTGTTTAAGGGCAAGATAAACCATAATATTTCTGGTACTTTGTCTCTGTATCAAACCTCCTCAGTCGAAATATTAAATATTATATTAAATATTTTTCATTGTAAATAATATGAATGTTTATATTTGTGTATTCCTGCATACTGTAGTTGAATGTATTGTTTGTTGTTTGATGACAATCCAACTTTTGGATTTTATATCAATAAAATCTTATCTTATCTCTCTTATCATGGTCGGCTGCTAAACTTAGATATAACAACAAACAGTAACACGTGTGGCAACGATGCTGAAAATAAAGCTAGTAGATATAAGTACAAACATTGTTTTCATTTGATGGTGTATTTTTGCAAGTTTCACTAATGCCTTTTCTTTCTTCTGAAAGAATCTTATCAAGATCAATAACTATCCAAGAATAATGGTTGATGTTATTAATTATGTCTAGTTCAACTCTCTGTTATTCAGTCACATAATTGTCATGCGGTCAGAAGTCATACAAAAATATATTTTAGTTACGCAAAATTGGATGATCCTTACAGGTTTTACTTGGTATTATTATTTTTTTATTTTAGAAACAGCAATCTAGGAGGGGGGATTATAGACAATATTCCCCAACATCTCTACACACTGCGTTATCGAAGATTCTAAATAAGAATATGAGAGTGTACAAAGCTTCTAAAGTGTATGTAATCCCTATAGAATCAACACTGTTAGATCATATAGTCATGTTAGATAGAGTTTCAGGAAGAGTTGGTGTGGATGTTGTGAAGATAAAATAAAACCTTGATTACATTATTTATAGCATTTAGTTATGTATTCCTCCCCTTTTATGAAAAAAATTAATAAGTTGGATATAAAATCGTATATGCAATAAATACTGGCATCAAATCACAAGCAATTCCGGATTTGTACATCTCACCCTTACCGAGTTTGAGTCGGTTTATTAGATAGGTCGAAAACACCAAACTCCGGACAGTTCTCGTATCCGCTACCGAACACGGTGGAGGGTAGTTTGCGGACCGGAGCTGCAAACTCCGGACAGTTACCAGCTCCGGTCCGCAAACTACCCTCCACTAGTCACTGCCACCGGCTTTTTTCGTTTCTCCGGATCTTCATTGGGTTTGAACCATTGACCTTTCGTTTCTAACAAAATATGAAATACAAATGGCGGTCACGGAAAAGCACTTCAAAGATAATTTATGGTATTATGATACATTTCACGATACACATATGTATAAAATAAAGCTAAATCAGTGAATATTATATTAAGTTTTTAAATACCAAGATATATGAATGAATGCCAAGACACAGGAGATAAAATTAAACGATGTCAAAAAAGCATTTTCTGAATAGGTGCAGATAATGGGTAAGGAGTATAGTAACACATTGAGAAAAAGAGGAATGAATGCTTTAGGTAAAGTGGTAGGTAAACAGCTAACACTACAATGTAACACTCCCACTGACTAATTGTTCACTACCAGTAGAGATGATAGATCTAGCATACACAGCACATGAATTTTTTTCACTTTTTTTTTATTATGACACATTAAAACATGATGAAACTGTTGTCAGACCAACAATACTTTACACCTTTATTGACATTATGTATGCCATTTTGGCAAGACCCCGCCACACCCTCTGTGCCGGGGGTAAGCACCAGGTTTCTCCGTCCCAGAGGCGCTGGTCCTCTGAAAGGGGCCAACCCCACAGGAACCCCCTGGGTATAGAAATGGGACAGAGCTTCGGTTTGAAGGGGCATTCTTCGGTTGCACTGGATGTATAAATTCACAACCAACCCATCCTTCGGATGCAGAGATCACCCTGGCTATTGAAGATGATGGGCCTTCGGCCCATCATCATCAAAAGTAATGGGCCATTAGGCCGGGATATGGAGGCCCCCTGGACCGAAAACGATTTTCAGCAATTTAAGCAATTCTGAGCAATTCTAGAGGCAATAAACCTTGTAATTTAGAACCTTATTTCCAAAATCAGAATGAAAGAGTCATAACATTCTCATCTCGACATGGCATATATACAACACGGGCACTTATGCACAGTTTGTGATGAACAATAAAGTCTGTACTCTCATCTGTTAAAATTGTGAGAACTGGAGATTCGGTTTTTTCGTTGTTTTTTTTTTATATTTTCATCAATTAAATCTGAAAGTGCAGTCAATAAATCAACTGCAGTATTGTATGAGCTGTAGTCTGCTCTTTTGTTTACATTTAAAAATCCAAGTTTGGTGTTCCCACCTCCTTCAAAAATTTCATCATATTAGTGTATTTTGACAAAGCAATACGTTCTTGTGCAAGGAAATATAGTTTTTAGTGCAACTTTCTTCCTTGTTAAAGACCCTATTGACAGAAGTTGAGAGATTGGATCTTTCTTTTGGTGCTATGATGGCTTTTTGGTGGTCAGCACTAGCTGCATGCCTAGTGAGTGTTGATGTTTTAAAATTATCACAACCAGCTGTCATAGTATTGTTTGCTCCAATGTTGATGCATTTACTGCAGTACATTTTGTTTTTATCTTTGTCGTATGTTAACCACGTGTATAAACTGGCCCAACGGGACTGAAACTTTCCTTCTTCCTTGTTTTCCCTGGCTTCGTGTGATACCTCATCATCGACCTCAATAGGCTCATTCGCCTCTGTGGTTGTACCTGTGTCCGTGTCATCTTCTGACCAAGGATTTTCCTTCTCTGACATTGTGTAAAATGGTATTTTCGGTTGATTTTTTTCAAATCTTGCCTTTTTGGGAGGCATTTTGTTGTCATTCGACAGTTTTCGTTATAATCGAGACCCGAGTATGATAAAAACCGAGAGTATCGGATGATGATTCGACTGGTTTACTTTTTCGCCTGATTACGTTCGCGGGATGAAACAGAAATTAAGAACCAGTCGAAACAAAATAAGTATGCAGATCCCGGTTACCGGCTCACGATGTACAATTGTATGGGCCATACGTGACGGTAATGCGCCCTACTGGCGCACACATCATTTTTAATGGGCCATATCAAATTTTATGACGCGATGGCGCGGCCCAAAGTGATCTCTGCAGATGAGACGTAAATAAAACCGAGGTCCAGTGTTGAGAGATTGCCACCCTTTTCGCACGTTAAAGAACCCAGTGTAACAGCTCATGAGCATTATGCTCATGATGAGTGGTCCATAGGAGACCTGTTGCACTGGCTAAATTCTCCTCTACCCATCACCTTTCCTTGTTTTGAGTCCCGTGGCATTTAAATTTTTTTGCCCATTGGCCTATCCATCTCCTGTTTTCAACCTACATATTGATTTATTGTAAACATGTTCTCGTCCTGAATATAGCTGAAAAATTGCTCGCTGGACATTAACATCAATCAATCAATCAACCTTTTGGCAATTAGTTTTACTATTCTTACACATGATCAAAGAGACAGAAGACAAAAAGGGAGAAGGATTAAATGAACAGGACTGATAGTAATCGTGACAAGATTAACAACTTTTTAATGGATATTATAACCTGATGTAATCAGTGTCAATAAATACACAAATTAAAAATATTAACCATCCCATGACAGGGGTGGATCCAGGAGGCCTCCCACCCTACAAATTGGAAAAAATGTGATTTTTTTGGTGTTAAATCGTGATTTTTCACACGAAATTCCCCCAAAAATTTTCGCGCTTTGCTCGATTATTTTAAGTGCACCCCCCCCCTAACTTGAAATCCTGGATCCGCCCCTGCGTGGTGAAGATTAAAATACATGCACATCTGTAGTTAAAATATAAAATGAAAATGTAGTAAAGGACAGTCCTTTGGCTTTTTACAAGAGATGCTTTTGAAGTACTTATTTGAATGGTTTATTTATCTGTATGTGTACTTTGTGTAACATTACAATCATTATTGTTTATTGCTTCTATAGTACAAGGTAGTACATTTCAATAATGTTGGAAAGATGTCAGTTCGAATCTGACTGGAAGCTAAGTAATGATTTGTATATATTTCGTTTGATGATTGTCGAGTCACTTTTGACCAAAATTATGTAGGAAAATAGGATTTTTTTTGGATGAAAATATATGATAAATATAGGGTAAATTTAAGGTATATTTAGCAAAAAATACATGACCACCACCTCCTCTGTAGCCATGCAGCAACTCCTTTTTACTGACATATAAAGAAAAAAAACAGTATTATTAATATTAAACTCTAGTCTCCTATTGCTCTTTTCACAAAATAAATAAAAATCAGACAGTGAAAAAAAATCAATATTTGTCTTTTTCAAAGGACTAAATATGACAACCCCTAGGTTTGGTATGTAAGTGTATCTCATGAATATCTAGGTCAAGTTTGATAGCGATCATTT
>MJUT01038122.1:14759-29450 GCA_002080005.1 Gigantidas platifrons
TAAAACAACACCAAGTACACAAAACAAAGTGATAAAGAATTAAACACTTCGTTGAATGACAAAATGTTCGTCCCACCGAGGGACTTTATCAATGTCTATATATATTAATATGCATTCGTAATGTTGAACTTTAATATAAATGCACTCCCTTTTTTCAAGAAGCACTACGAAAGCTGCAGTCTTTATTACTTACTGAAATGTATCATTTAATTTTGACTCTATCATTTAACGCAGACTGCATTACTTAATGTATGTTTAATGTAGACTGTATCTTTTCATGAAGACTCTATCATTTAACGTAGACTGTATCATTTAATGTAGACTGTATAATTTAATGTAAACTATAATGTATTCACATCACCTGTGATTACTCTGCCTTTATCATCAAGTACAATTATTGCTTTTCTCTATTAGTTCACATATGAGGGCTTTGTGGATGTCTAGATGTACGAAATGTATAATGTTGTGCATTTTGAGATGGCATTAATGTACAGTAATGAATCATATTTATGCACTATGTGATCTTCTTAATTTACATTTTATCAGTTTAAATTATAATCTGAAATTGAAACCCAGATTGTATCTACTATATTACGTTACTCTTCAACATTACATTTGAACTAATCTACTACATGGTACTTACATATACTGTAAAGCTGGTAGATTGTTGTAAGAGTGATCTTCTATAAATGATATGTTATTCAATGATAAATGTCTGTAAATATTCAACACATACATGTAGCTTATACTTTGATAGATATATGACTCTCTTTGTAATCTAAAACAATACATATATTAATAAAAGTTTACATTCGAAATGTTGAACTGTTATATGAATTTATGCATTTATTCAGGAAGAACTAAACAAGCTAGTCTTATTCAGGAAGTAACAAAGACTGCAGTTGCGGCTGATTCTAGCTATTGATAAATATATCATTTAATGTAGACTGTATCACTATATGTAGAAAGCATCATTTGATGTGAATTTAATGTAGATTGTTTAATTTAATGTAGATTGTTGTAAGAGTGATCTTCTGTATCATGTAACATAGACTATACCATTTAACATAGACTGTATCATTTGATGTAGCTGTTTCATTAAATGTAGACTGTATCATTTAATGTAGATTGTATCATTTAATGTAGACTGTATCAATTAATGTACACTGTATCATTTGATGTAGCTGCATCATTTGATGTAGCTGCATCATTTGATGTAGCTGCATCATTTGATGTAGCTGCTTCACTTAATGTAGATAACGGCATTTATTGTAGACTCCATCATTCAATGTGCATTCAATGCAGACTGTATCATCTAATATAGACTGGATCATTTAATGTATCTTTATCACTTAATGTGCACTGTGTCATATAATGTAGATTGTATCATTTAATGTAGACTGCATCAATTAATGTAGACTGTATTATTTAATGTAGACTGTAACATAAAATGTAGACTGTATCATTTAATGTAGATTGTATCATTTATTATCGACTATATCAAATAATGTATACTGTATCATTCGAAGTAGCTGTTTCATTATATGTAGACGGTATCATTTAACATATACTGTATCATTCAGCATAACCTCTATAAATTAATGTCGACTGTATAATTTAAGGTAAACTGTACAATTTAATGTAAATTGTATCACTTACTGTAGACTGAATCATTTTACTTAGACTGTGTAATTTAATATAACTGTATTATTTAAAGTAGACAGTATCATTTCTGTAGACTACAATTAATGTAGACTATATCACTTAATACATACTGTATCATGCAATATAATTTATACTATTTAATGTAGACTGTATTATTTAATGTAGATTGTATAATTTAATGTAGACTGTATACATTAATGTAGAATGTATCATTTAATGTAGACGGTATCATTTAATGTAGGCTATCAATTAACATAAACTGTATAATTTAATGTAGACTATCAATTAATGCAGACTGTATCATTTGATGTAGCTCCATCGCTTAGTGTATATTGCATCACTTAATGTGCACTTAATGTTGATTGTATCATCTACTATTGACTGCATCATTTAACATAGACTGTATCATTTAATGTAACTGTATCATTTAATGTAGAATGTATCATTTAATGTAGATTGTTTCATTTACTGTAGACTGTATCAAGTAATGTAGGCTGTATCATATAATGTGGACTGTATTATTTATTATAGACTGTATAATTTAATACGGATTGTATCATTTAATGTGGACTATATCATTTAATATGGACAGTATCCTTTAATGTAGACTCTATCATTTAATGCGGATTGTATCATTTAATGTAGACTGTATCATTTACTGTGGAGTGTATCACCTAACATAGATTGTATCATCTAATATACCGGTAGATCGTATCATTTAATGTAATTGATTGATTGATTTTTGGTTTTTAACGCCACTTTCAACAATATTTCAGCTATATCATGGCTACCAGTTTTAGTGTTGGAGGAAGCCGGAGTATCCGGAGAGAACCACCGACCATGGGCAAGCAACTGGTAAACGTTAACACTTGCGGCCGCGAGTCGAGTGCAGCCTTTTGTAATTTACACAGCCGAGCGGGAACCCACGCCGTATTGGTGATATGATTGTATGAGTTGTTAGATCCAGCGACCTAACTCGGTGAGCCACCCAGGCCCATGCATTTAATGTAGAATGTAGCATATAATGCAGATTGTATCATTTAATTATCCTGATGTTCCCACTAAAATATATCATTGTGACATGTCATATAGGTACATCCGCTGTGGTGTCATGATTAGTGGTTCGATGTCAGGTAGGATCAAACCAGAGATATTTTTATTTGCTGCTTCTCCACTACGTACGTAGTATGAAGGAGAAAGACCAAAAACTGGTTGGCATGGAATTAGAATAATGTGTCCAGTAGAGAAACATGGCTACCCGTGGAGAGCTGTTTCAGTCAAGAACAACAATAAAGAAAACAAGGTCAGTGTGTTGGTCAAAGCTTATTATGCTAATTTTATTTTATTTCAGTTCTTTTCATTTAATTTAGTAGCTTTTTCACTTTTTTGACATTCCAGGATAATATACGTATGCATTCCTATCGATTTCCTAAGCTTCTACACATTGATGCTATTTTTATTCTTATTGCATTTTCTTATTGTAATTTAATTTTCAAAATGGGTAAAAATGGGTAAAAGGAAAAGCGATGATGAAACATCATTTTACAAAAAAAGCATATCCATATCACCGGCCCTACCTATGATCCGGCTTCATTAACAAATCAAATTACAGGATAAGCCCAGATATTTCACTCCAGTAGAATATTTATATATATATCGGCTTCACTTTAATGTATTGATCACATGATTATTATGTCTTTGTCATCAAGTACAATTATTGTTTTTTTTCCTTCCGTTAATATTTCAGTGCTTTGTGTATGTCTTAATGTACATAATTTATAATGTTGTGCATTCTGAAGTGGTCTTAATGTCCACTATCAAATCGTATTTAGGTACTATGTGGTCTTCTTAATTTATTTTCAGCTTACATTATAATCTGAAATTGAATCCCATATTTCATCTACACTATTACGTTAATATTCACAATTACATTTAAACTAATCAACTACATTTTGTACTTACAGTTGCTGTAAAGCTGGTAGATTGTTGAAGGTGTACGATATATTGTGTATTATATTGTTGCTTAGATCTCTGTAAATATTCAACACATACATTTAGTTTATACTTTGATAGATATATTAATACTAGTATAAATTCGAAATGACGAAATGCAATATGAATTGATGCATTTATTCAAGAAGAACTAAACAAGATAGTCTTATTTAGGGAATAACAAAGACTGCGGCTCGCAGCGGATTCTAGTAGTTGAGAAATGTATAATTTAATGTAGACTGTTCCATTTAATATAGGCTGCATCATTTAATGTACATTTAATGTGCAATGTATCATTTAATGTAGACTGTATCATTTAACGTAAACAATAATGTATTCATATCACCTCTGATTACTCTTCCTTCATCATCAAGTACAATTATTGCTTTTTTCTATCCGTTCACATTTGAGGGATTTGTGGATGTCTTGATGTATGGAATTTATAATGTTGTGCATTTTGAGATGGTCTAATTAATGTCCAATAATGAAACATATTTAGGTACTCTGGGGTCTTCTTAAATCAGTTTAAATGATAATCTGAAATTGAAGCCCATATTTCATCTACACTATTATGTTAATCTTCATCATTACATTTGAACAAATCCGCTATATGGTACTTACAGCTGCTGTAAAGCTTGTAGATTGTTGAAAGCGTGCTCTTCTATAAATGATATGTCATTCCATGATAGATCTCTGTAAATATTCAACACATACATTTAGTTTACACATTGATAGATATATGACTCTCTTTGTTCTCTAAAACAATACATATATTATTACTAGCATACATTCGAAATATTGAACTGCAATATGATTTTATGCATTTATTCATCAAGAACTAAACACGCTAGTCTTATTAAGGAAGTATCAAAGACTGCAGCTCGCAACGGATTCTAGTAGTTGAGAAATGCATCATTTAATGTAGACTGTACCATTTAATGTAGACTGCATCATTTAATGTAGACTGTATCATTTAATGTAGACTGTATAATTTAATGTAGACTGTATAATTTAATGTAAACTATAATGTATTCATATCACCTCTGATTACTCTACCTTCATCATCAAGTACAATTATTGTTTTTTTTCTGTCCGTTCACATTTGAGGGCTTTGTAGATGTCTTGATGTACGAAATTTATAATGTTGCGCATTTTCAGATGGTCTAATTAATGTTCAATAATGAAACATATTTAGGTACTCTGGGGTCTTCCTAACTTTCATTCTATCAGTTTAAATTAAAATCAGAAATTGAAGCCCATATTTTATCTACTATATCACGTTACTCTTCAACATTACATTTGAACTAATCTACTACATGGTACTTACAGAGTTCGTAAAGGTTGTAGATTGTTGAAAGCATTGTCTTCTATAAATGATATTTTATTCCATGATAAATCTCTGTAAATATTCAACACATACATTTAGTTTATTCCTTGATCGATATATGACTCTCTTTGCTCTCTACATTAATACATATATTAATACTAGTATACATTCGAAATGTTGAACTGTTATATGAATCTATGCATTTATTCAGGAATGACTAAAAAAGCTAGTCTTAGTTAGGAAGTAACAAAGAATGCAGCTCACAACGGATTCTAGTAGTTGAGAATTGTATCATTTAATGTAGACTGTATCATTTAATGTAGACTGTATCATTTAATGTAGATTGTATCATTTAATGTAAACTATAATGTATTCATATCACCTCTGATTACTCTGCCTTCATCATCAAGTACAATTATTGTTTTTGCTTTCTGTCCGTTCACATTTGAGGGCTTTGTGGATGTCTTGATGTACGAAATTTATAATGTTGCGCATTTTCAGATGGTATAAATAATGTCCAATAATGAAACATATTTAGGTCCTCTGGGATCTTCTTAATTTACATTCTATCAGTTTAAATCATAATTTGAAATTGAAACCCAGATGTTATCTACTATATTACGTTACTCTTCAACATTACATTTGAACTAATCTACTACATGGTACTTACAGTTGCTGTAAAGCTGGTAGATTGTTGAAAGCGTTGTCTTCTATAAATGATATTTCATTCCATGATACATTTCTGTAAATATTCAACATATACATTTAGTTTATACTTTGATAGATATATGACTCCCTTTGTTCTCTAAAACGATACATACATTAATAGTAGTATACATTCTAAATGTTGAACTGTTAAATAGGCTTATGAATTTATTCAGGAAGAACTAAACAAGCTAGTCTTATTCAGTAAGTAACAGAGAATGCAGCTCACGGGGGATTCTAGTTGTTGAGAAATGTATCATTTAATGTAGACTCCATCATTTCATGTGATTTTAAAGTAGACTGTACCATTTAATAGAGACAGTACCATTTCACATAGACTGCATCATTTAATGTAAATGTATCATTGCATGTAGACTGCATCATTTAATATAGACTGTATCATTTAATGTTGACTGCATCATTTAATGTTACTATGTTATTTAATGTAGACCGTATCATTAAATGTAGTTTGTATTATTTAATGTGGACTGTATAATTTAATATAGACTGTATCATTAAATGTTGACTGCATCATATAATGAAGACTACATCATTTACCTTAGAGTGTATCATTTAATGTAGAGTGTATCATTTAATGTTGTTTTTTTTAAACACAAATAATTTGTAATGCACTAAATTGCTGTTAACAATTCACTAGGTATGCAACTTTTACCTAGTATCCTTATGTGTTACTCACTAAATAGCAAGGGATTTACTATTTAGTGAAGCTTATTTCAAAATAAATAATGTTAGTATACAACATTACATTTTAAATATAATTTATAGTATATATTGTAATTATGAATATTTAACTAAATATATAATGAATATCTATGGTGATTTCACATGCTTTTTGTTTTGACCGTATCCGGATTTTTTTACACTTTCAAACCGATCATGGTCTAAAGGTTAATTGTTCATACTCGTAGATGCCGCTTTTTGGTGGTAGTTTGCTTTATTTTCTAATTGTTTGAAAACAATATATATGATTGAATGGATTGCTTCTATCAGATGTAAAGGGTTTTATTTTTGATACGTAAGTATTTAATTTACTGCAATATAAATGATTAACCAAATGTTTCAATTATTGATTTTTTCCCACATATGCAATCACGTGATATATCAGCTGTTTAAGTATACATGTGCTTTGCTTATGAAATTACCTGTTTTGACTTGTCTAAAAGTATTTGTATCGAACACATTATTTACCTCATCCTTAAAAAAATTTAAATATATCTACAATCTTTTGTTTTTGATTTGAAATATAATAAGCTTTATATATAGAAAAAAAATATTAAGGTTATAAGCATGTTAAGGTCAAAATATGCCTGGTCATATATTTTGTAACCAAACACAAGAGTTTCCAGGTTANAAACATGATCTCCTATATAAAGTTTTTTTGTCATTTTTTTTACGTCTTGCCAATATGTTTTGTTGTATTTACAATTAAAGTAAAAGTGTTTGTAATTTTCATTTTCTTTACACACTTGACATTCACTATCATTTACTATTCTCCATTGTTTTAACAGTTCTTTGCATGGTAAAATAAAGTGAATAAGCTTCCATTTAAAGATTTTTAGTTTATTTAATTCTAAATAATTAAAAGTGAAAAATAAAGTTTGTTTTATGCATGTCAAAGTATTCATTCTTTCCTTCTTTAAACATTTTTCCCATTTTGTATAAGCTATGGGCTTTTCTTTTAATTGAGATTTTAATAATATTTTATACACCTCTTTGTTTTTTATTTGGAAATTTATTATCTGATTTTTAGCTATTTTAACATACTTTTTTGGAATTACTTGAGTTTTTATTGAATCTTGTAGTATCAGAATCTCTTTCCATTGTTTTGGGATTGCTTTTTTTAAATATTTACTTCAGATATCCAGTTTTGTTTGTTTCTTAATTTGGCTGTAATTTTATATTCTGAAATGCGACCATATTCATCTAAAATATCATTAATGTAAATAATTCCACTTTTTATCCAATTAACTTTTATTAAGCATTTGCCTTTATATTTTATAAACTTATTTCCCCATATTATTTGTTTTCTTATTTCCCTAAAATTTTGTGGACTTTTATTTTCCTCTCCTCCACAAGTAGTCCATGTTTTCAATAATTCTTTATAAAATGCTGGAATATTGTTTGTTAATTCATTTTCCAAAGATGTTAAGCTATCTAAATTCATATTGAATATGAGAAAGTTTTCTCCTAAATTCTGAAAGTATTTTTGTGGTATAATTTTCCAGTTATCTTTATTATTTTCCATTAATCTTAATATCCATTTTATTTGTAATGCTTTTATATAAGTATATATATTGGTCATTTTTAACCCCCCTTCTAAATATTCATTAGATAAGACTGATCACTTAACTGGATCTTTCTTTCCTTTCCATAACAATTCATATACAATATTTTTAAAGGTTTGGATATATTCTTTTGGTATTATGGTGCAGGAACCTATAAATGTTATGTTGGGCAGTATTAGTGATTTGAACACGGTTATCCTTCCTATTAATGAGATGTTTCTTTTGTTCCAGTTTTTTATTATGGCTTTACATTTATTAATTTGCTTTTCATAATTTAATTTATCACATTGAGTCATGTTGGATCCAACATATACTCCTAAGCTTTTAACGGGTTCAGTTGTCCAAGAAATGTTTTCATATTTATCTTTAGTATGTTTTAATTTTCCTAGGCAAATTCCTTCAGTTTTATTTTTGTTTAACTTAAGGCCTGAAAGGTTGCCAAATTCTTCAATTATATTCATAGCTATGGTTATTTCATATTTTGACTTTAGAAAAAATGTAGTGTCGTCAGCCTGTTGACCGATTTTTAAGTTGCCTGTTGTACTATTTAGTTTAATTTATATTCCCTTTATTTGTTTAGATTCTCTTAGTTTAATAGCCATGATTTCTACTGCTAAGACGAAAATTAAAGTTGAAGCCGGACACCCCTGTCGTATCCCTCGAAAAACTCTAAAAGGGGCTGAAACCCACCCATTATTAAGAATGCATCCCTTTATATCTGGGTACATAGTACGAATCCATCTTATAAATGAACTTTTAAAGCCAAATTGTTCAAGACATTCAGTCATAAAAGGCCATTCTAAAGAGTCGAATGCTTTTGTAAAATCAAGAAATAATATGGCTCCTTCTATATTAAACTTTTCTAATTGATCTATTACATCTTGAATTTGTCTTATATTGAAACCTATGTATCTATTTTAAACATATCCTTTTTGATCCGAGTGAATTATGGATGGTAACACTTCTTTAAGTCTTTGGGCTATTGTGTATGCTAATATGTTTGTATCTGTGTACAGAAGAGTGATTGGACGATAATTATCAAGAGATAATGGATCATTTTTTTTAAGATTAACGATATGACCCCAATTTTTTGGGAGTTTGATAAATTTCCCTTCTCATAATTAAAGTTACATACTGTTGTAATAAGTTCTTTTAAGTTATTCCAAAATTGTCTATAGAATTCTACGCTTAAACCATTAAGTCCTGGAGCTTTGTTTAATTTCATTTTAAAAATTGCATTTGTACATTCTTCTAAAGTTATTTCTCCCTCACATTTATCGCTTTCATTATTACTTCGTTTATCTTGAACTTTTGTATTTTCAATATACTTTTTCAGCTTTTCATTATCCGGATTTGTTGAAGTATATAATTTTTTATAATAATTAACTTCTATTTCCATTATCTCATTTTGATCAGTAGTAGATTTACCAAATTTGTCATATAATTCATTTATAGCCTTTTTTGTTTGTCTTGTTTTTTCGAGTCCCAGGAAAAATGCTGTATTTGTTTCTCCTTCTTCTATCCATTTGACTCTAGATCTGATTTGTTTCTCTTTTGTTTTTTCAGTATACAGTTTGTCTAACTTATTAATTGTTATTTCTAATTTTTGTTTTAATGATGTATCTTCCATATATGTACTAGTATTACTTAATTCTTCAAAATATTTCAATTCATTTTCCAGTTTTTTTATTTCACTTTTTTTACTTTTTGACACTGTTTTGCAATGATCAATTGTTTTATCCCTAACTTCTAGTTTGAAGTTATCCCACAAAATATCTAAGTTATTTTGTTCTTTAAATTCATGTTGATATTTAGTAATTAGTTTTTCAATGGATTTACAGTATTCTTGGTTTTCTAGAATATTTGTGTTTAATTTCCAATATCCATTTCCCTTATTACCTTTGAAAAGCTTTAGTTTTAAGGATACACTATTATGGTCTATAAATTTCAACACAATAGGTCTTATGTCACATGAATAAGAATTCATTAAGATTGCAGTCGAGACAAGAATGTAATCAATTCTTGTTGCTTCTGATTTATCTTTCCTGTTCCAGGTAAATTGTGTTTTAATTTAGTTTTTTTGTCTCCATATATTAATAAGTTTGTGTGATTTTATCATTGATTTCAGGTTATGAACTGGTTTATCAAATTTCTTTGTTTGATATGATTTTTTTGTATCTATTTTTGATAATATGTCATTATAATCTCCAGCTAGTATTATCTGACCTATGCTGTGTTCATTGATAGATTTGTCCACTTGTTTGAAAAAAGTGTTTCTTTTGCTCATATTATTGGGAGCATAAATGTTTATTATAGTATAAATGGCATTGTTTATTTCGACATTTATAAGTAACAGTCTTCCCTCATTGTCTTTATATTCATCAATTAATTTGAACTCTACATTATTTTTTATCCATAAAGCCACCCCTCTTGCATTACTTGTTCCATTACTTTGATACAGACTTCCTTCAAAATCTTGCATTAATTTATTTTCAATATTTTGTGAAATGTGAGTTTCTTGCATTAATATGATATTACATTGTTGTTGTTTTGACCATTCTATCAATCTTTGTCTTTTTTCAGGTTGTTGAAGTCCATTTGTATTAATAGAGCAGATATGTAGAATATTATGATTCATCTTGAATTATTGATTTAGAAAAAGGTAAGTTATTTTTTTACTTTTAATTATCCTTATATTCAAAATATTTTCTTTGTTAATAAGTATCCTTTTTGGATCCTCCTGATAGATTATGTTTATATGTTTATTTATCGTACATTTACCTATAGTTACCCTATGTGGATCCTCCTGATGGTCAACGTATACAAGTTGGTTTATCCTATATTTACCTGTACGTGTATTGATTATTTTGGATGTTTTATTTTCTCCTTTGGGCTGATTGTCATTGTGTTTAGTCACCTTATTTTTATGGCTTTCAATTTTTATTATTATATTGTTTTTTTTATACTCTCGTAGATTTAATTTCTTGATACATATCATTTTGATAAAGTTTTCATTTACATTCAAACAGCCGTTAACTGTTACTATGTTTATATATATTATGTCTTTATATATTGACCCAAAGGTCAAGGTTATTTTATAAATATAAATAGGACACGTGACTTTGTTTATAAACAGGACCACGTGTAGTCCTTGGAAAGCGAAAGTAGCATAACATAGAACATATACATAGACATACAGACACAAAAAAACATAGACACAATTACAAGTCGGCACACAATTAATTATGCACATAATATTCTTTTCACGACACAAGTATTTCATAATATTTATGTCTGTATGTGCATTATGGTTAAAAAAAGATATATGTACACATTTGTAAGAAAGAGATGAAGTATCATTTTTTTGTAGCAATAGCACATATAGTTCAGCACAGTATATTCAAAAATAAAGTAAACATGGAAACAATACATTTTCAATACATGTATACACAAAGTAACTAAACACAATATTACAAGATATATATACAGATTCTTTAGCATTGTATTCAACAAGATCATCATTAATGCTCATGGGACCGAGTTGTACCAATACTTTACTATGGTCCAATCTTTTTGTAGCTTTTATTGAAGAGGAAAAAATATAATAATTTTCTTGTAAGATTGTATATCTAATATTAATTTTAGTTTATTATAACTCCTACTTAATTGATTTTTCAGATGTAGATCCTGTACCTGTGTGTCTTCAGTACATACCAACTTATGAAAATGAGAAATCAGCTGATTGTAGCTGGTGTTGAGTTGCCTGTTTTGCAATGTGGAAGCTGTTGAGTCATATTTACATTTATCTGTGACTAAGAGCATGTAACAAGCTGATACAAAGATGAAGTTTATATGAGAACTATACATATCAATATATGTATATTTTTTTTAAATATTTTTTTATATGAATTATATTAAAAATTAATGAGTTTATAACTGTTGTTTTGCACTATCATATTTATCGACCAGTTTGTTTGGCCTTTTTCGCACCTTTCTCTCTTTCTTTGTCATGAAGGACGTCCGGGGGTGTGACTGGAGATTTTTCCAATAATCCTGAACGCCCTTTCTTTTTTTTCGGTGTCGACTTACTAGAAACAAGACTGTTTGTATTTTCTGCAAGTCTTTCATTCAGATATTACGTCATATGTTATTGTTTTTTCGCAGTTTCTGTTGGATTATCTTCTTCAGTTTTCGCATCGAGGATAGATTGGGACTGTTCTAATTTTCCATCCATTGCCTCAGTTTTTCTGCTATTATCATGGCTTCCGATTTGAGCTTTTTGGGCGTGTTCCTCTTCTTCGACTTGTGAATTGTTTATCACGTCATCTTGATCATCGACATGATCTTCTTTTTTTCCACTTTCCATGGTTTCGGATTCACTACTGGAATCATCATCATGATCAGAGAATGACTCTTTTCTACATTCTGATTGTTTGTGTCCCATAGCACCGCACATACGACAACGCCAACCAAGCTCACACTCGTTTGCCTTATGGCCATTTCCAAGACACTTTGAACATTTGATCTGTTCTGCCCATGGCTTAGGTTGACCATAATGCAAAATGGTTGCTCTGTATTTGCCGATCACAAGCGAGCGGGGTAAAGGTGTATCGATAGGCTTGCATATGAAGATTCTGTCACCCGATTGACAGTTTGTGAGATAGTTGTCAATTCGAAGACGTTCCCTGAAGAAATTTAATATTTCACAGTCGTGATCTTCTAGGGCTTTGATAATTTGACCATTATCTGCGGATAAAGGTACGTCTTTCACCCGCACTTTTGTCGTTTCATTTTTTTCCTTGTAAGAGTACCTGGGATTTCTTGTGTATAATGTGACTAGTTTATTTCTCAGCTCCAAGCCTGATGAGAGCAATAGCTCACGATCTTCTTGGTTGTCTAGGTATAAGCGCCATAGTCCACGCACACGTTGTAGGCCTATCATGTTGCTTACGTTTATGTGCTGACCTACTTTTTTTTTGTACACTTCTGTAGGGACTAGAAATAGATTTGTATTGCCGTTGTCTAGACCAGATTCAGTATTGGATTTGCCTAGAACGTCCGATTCCAATATAAAGATGGGTTTGACTCCACCTAGTTGGTCACTGTCGGTATATCTAATATATGTGTACTGTTTTGTTGCCTCGGCATCAGACGCCATATTGTTTTTGCTTTGTGCGCTCATTTCGGCCATAGTTTTGATTGTTTATATGTTGAGTAATACACTTTATCAGGAAATATCATAAACACTACGTTTCTAACACATTGGTTTGTCTTTAAACCAATTCTCTAGTCGAAAGCCTATATATCTTAATTCTTCAAAATTATTCGCCCACCGTCACCTTGGTTCAAGGGTCCATAACTCTATTTAATGTTAACTACTTCAGTTAATGTAGACTGTATCATTTGATGTAGCTGTTTCACTTAATATAGACTGCTTCATTTTATGTAGACTGTATCATTTAATTTGCATTTAATGTAGACTCTATTATTTAACATAGACTGTATCTTTTAATGTAACTGTATCATTTAATGTAAATTCTGTCATTTAATGTAGATTGATTCTTTTAATGTAGATAGTATCATTTGATGTAGCTGTTTCATTTAATGTAGACTGCATCATTTAATGTAGACTTAATCACTTAATGTGCACTTAATGTATACTCTATCATATAATATAGTATGCATCATTTAATGTGCATGTAATGTAGACTGTATCATTTAACTTATACTGTTTCATTTAATGCAACTGTATCACTTAATTTAGACTGTATTATTTAATGCAGATGGCATCATTTAATGTGGAATGTATCAATTAATGTAGACTGTATTATTTGATGTAGCTGCTTCATTTGATGCAGCTGTTTCATTTAATGTAGACTGCATCATTTAATGTAGACTGTATCACTTAATGTGCACTTAATGTAGACTCTATGATCTAATATAGTCTGCATCATTTAATGTGCATGCAATGTAGACAGTATCATTTAACTTATACTGTATCGTTTGATGTAGCTGTTTTATTTGATGTAGACTGTATCATTTAATGTAGATTCATGTAGATTGTATAATTTAAGGTACAGTGTATCAATTATTGTAGCTGTTTCATTTAATGTAGACTGCATCATTTATTGTAGACTTCATCATGTAATGTGCATTTAATGTAGAATGTATCATTTAATATAGACTGTATCATTTAATTTAAATGTATCATTTACTTTAAATGTATCATTTAATGTAGACTGTATAATTTAATGTAAACTATAAATTATTCATAGAACCTCTGATTACTCTGCGCTCATCGTCAATTACAATTATTGCTTTTTTCTATCCGTTCACATTTGAGGGATTTGTGGATGTCTTGATGTACGAAATGTATCATGTTGTGCATTTTGAGATGGTCTAATTAATGTCCAATAATGAATCATATTTACGTACTATGGGATCTTCTTAATTTACATTCTATCAGTTTAAATTATAATCTGAAATTGAAACCCAGATTGTGTCTACTAAATTACATTACTCTGCAACATTACATTTGAACTAATCTACTACATTGTACTCACAGACTCCCTAAAGCTGGTAGATTGTTGAAAGAATTCTCCCCTATCATTGATATATCATTGCTTGATACATCTCTGTAAATATTCAACACATACATTCAGTTTATACTTTGATAGATGTATGACTCTCTTTGTT
>MJUT01038122.1:32476-43585 GCA_002080005.1 Gigantidas platifrons
ATATTTTTAATAAAAAATAAACATAATTCTGGAACTTCAATCACATTTTATACAGCAGAAGCGCTTTCATTGTTTACACAGATCATCAGGTACAATCAATAATTCAAATGTTTTTTCATATTAGTAACCAATAGAAAAACGTCAACAATAGAGTGACGTTATAATAGAATAATATATATTTTGGCTTCGCTTTAATGTATTAATATCACCTGTGATTACGCTGTCTTCATCATCAAGTACAATTATTGCTTTTTTTCTATCCGTTCATATGAGGGCTTTGTGGATGTCTTGATATACGAAATGTATAATGTTGTGCATTTTGAGATGGTCTCAATGTCCAATAATGAATATTATTATACCTCATATATTAATTACCATAAATAGATTAATTTCATTGGACAATGGATAAAAATCAGAACACGTGATCACACAGGACACAAATCATATTCCGTGAAATACAAATCATATTCCACCACTTCGGAAGCCTCGTGGGTTTAAATTATAATATGATATTGAAACCCATATTTCATCTACACTATTATGTTACTCTTCAACATTAAATTTTAACTAATCTACTACATGGTACTTACAGTTCCTGTAAAGCTGGTAGATTGCTAAAAACATGCTCTTCTATAAATGATATTACATTGCTTGCTAAATCTCTGTAAATATTCAACATGCATACATTTTGTTTATACTTTGATAGATATATGACTCTCGTTGTTCTCTACAACAATACATATATTAATACTAGCACACATTCGAAATGTTGAACTGTTATATAACTTTATGCATTTATTTAAGAAGAACTAAACAAGCTAGTCGTATTAAGGAAGTAACAAAGACTGCAGCTAGCAACGGATTCTAGGAGTTTAGACATGTATCATTTAATTTGAACTGTATCATTTAATGTAGACTGCATCACGTAATGCACATCTAATGTAGACTGTATCATTTCATGTAGATTGTATCATTTAATGTAGACTGTATCATTTAATGTAGACTGTATCATTTGATGTAGACTGTATCATTTAATGTAGACTGTATAATTGAATGTAAACTATAATGTATTCATATCACCTCTGATTCCTCTGCCTTCATCATCAATTACAATTATTGCGTTTTTCTATCCGTTCACATATGAGGGATTTGTGGATGTCTTGATGTACGGAATTTATAATGTTGTGCATTTTGAGATGGTCTTAATGTCCAATAACGAATCATATTTAGGTACTATGGGATAGTCTTAATTTACATTCTATCAGTTTAAATTATAATCTGAAATTGAAACCCAGATGGTATCTACTATATTACGTTACTCTTCAACATTACATTTGAACTAATATAATGGTACTTACAGTTGCTGTAAAGCTGGTAGATTGTTGAAAGCGTTGGCTTCTATAAATGCTATTTTATTCAATGATAAATCTCTGTAAATATTCAACACATGCATTTAGTTTATACTTTGATAGATATATGACTCTCTTTGTTCTCTAAAACAATACATATATTAATACAGGTATACATTTGAAATGTTGAACTGTTATAGGAATTTATGCATTTATTCAGGAAGAAGTACCCAAGCTAGTCTTATTCATGAAGTAACAAAGACTGCAGCTTACGGCGGATTCTAGTTGTTGAGAAATGTATCATTTAATGTAGACTGTATCATTCAATGTAGATTGCATCATTTAATGTACATTTAATGTACATTGTATCATTTCATGTAGAGTGTATCAATTAACGGAGACTGTATCAATTAATGTAGAGTGTATCATTATATGTATACTGCATCATGTAATGTAAATTTAATGTAGACTGTTCCATTTAATAGAGACTGCATCATTTAACATAGACTGCATCATTTAATGTAAGTGTATCATTGAAAGTAGACTGTATCATTTAATGTAGACTGTATCATTTAATGTAGAGTGTATCATTTAATGCAGACATTATCATTACATGTAGACGGTATCATATAATGAAGATTGCATCATTTACTTTAGACTGTATCATTTTATGTAGACTACATCATTTAATGTGAATTGAATGTAGACTGTACAATTTAATAAAGAGTGCATCATTTAACATAAACTGCATCATTTAATGTAAGTCTATCATTGAATGTAGACTGTATCATTTGACTGCTATTTTGCCTGGTTTTTACAGTATTGTTGTAAATGTTTTTTTAGTGACAACGGGAACCTTTGAACCGTAATGGAAGTGAGAGGTTGGCACCGTAAAATCTGATTCAATCAACCATTTCTTTAGAAATGCCTGTACCAAGTCAGGACCATTGCGGTTTTCCAGTTTCCCGGTTGTTGACTGATTTTGTATGTTTATTGATTTATGAGTTTTGAATTTCCCTTTCGAAGATTGCTCTGTGTTTGGTAATTTTGTTATTACCCTTATTTAATGTAGACTTTCTCATTTAATGTAGTTTGTCTCATTTTATGTAGACTGTATCATTTAATTTAGACTGTATCATTTAATGAATACTGCATCATTTACCTTAGGGTGAATCATTTAATGTATGCTTATCTTTTGATAAAGATTGTATCATTTAATATAGACTATTTCAGTTAACGTAGACTGTTTCATTTTATGTATACTGCATCATTTAATGTGCATTTAACATAGACTAAGTCATTGAACATAGACTGTATCATTTAATATATTTTGTATCATATAATGTAGAATGTGTAAATTTATGTAGACTATCATTTAATGTAGCAGTTTCATTTGATGCAGCTCTTTCATTTAATGAATACTGTATCATTTAACAGAGACTGGATCACTTAGCATAGACCGTACCATTTAGCATAGAATGTACCAATTAATGTAGACTGTATCATTTAATGTAGAATATACCATGTGACTATATCATTTCACATAGACTGTATCGTTTGATGTAGCTGTTTCCTTTAATGTAGACTATATGATTTAATGTAGATTGTATCATTAAATGTAGACTGTAAAAATTAATGTAGACTGTATCATTTGATGTAGATGCATTATTTGATGTAGCTGTTTCATTTAATGTAGACTGCATCATTTACTGTAGAGTGCATCACTTAATGTGCATTTAATGTAGACTGTATCATTTAATGTGGACTGGATCATTTAAAGAAACTGTATCATTTAATGTAGACTGTATCATTTAATGTAGTTGTATCATTTAATGTACACTGTATGATTTAATGTAGACTGTATCATTTTATGTACACTGCATCATTTAATCTGAATTTAATTTAGAATAAATCATTTAACATAGACTGTATCATTTAATGTAGATTGACTCATTTAATGCAAGCTGTATCATTTGATGTAGCTGTTTCATTTAATGTAGACTGCATCATTTACTGTAGACTGTATCATTTACTGTAGACTGCATCATTTACTGTAGACTGCATCATTTACTGTAGACTGCATCATTTAATGTGCATTTAATGTAGACTGTATCATTTAATATTGACTGGATCATTTAAAGAAACTGTATAATTTAATGTAGACTGTATCATTTATTGTAGTTTGTATCATTTAATGTACACTGTATAATTTAATGTAGGCTGTATCATTTAATGTAGATTGTATTATTTCACATTGACTATTTAAGTCAATGTAGACTGTATCATTTTATGTACACTGCATCATTTAATCTGAATTTAATGTAGACTATATCATTTAACATAGACTGTATCATTTAATGTAGATTGAATCATTTAATGCAAGCTGTATCATTTGATGTAGCTGTTTCATTTAATGTAGACTGCATCATTTACTGTAGAGTGCATCATTTAATGTGCATTTAATGTAGACTGTATCATTTAATGTGGACTGGATCATTTAAAGAAACTGTATCATTTAATGTAGACTGTATCATTTAATGTAGTTGTATCATTTAATGTACACTGTATGATTTAATGTAGACTGTATCATTTTATGTACACTGCATCATTTAATCTGAATTTAATGTAGACTAAATCATTTAACATAGACTGTATCATTTAATGTAGATTGAATCATTTAATGCAAGCTGTATCATTGGATGTAGCTGTTTCATTTAATGTAGACTGCATCATTTACTGTAGAATGCATCATTTAATGTAGACTCTATCACTTACTGTAGACTGCATCATTTAATGTGCATTTAATGTAGACTGTATCATTTAATATGGACTGGATCATTTAAAGAAACTGTATAATTTAATGTAGAATGTATCATTTATTGTAGTTTGTATCATTTAATGTACACTGTATGATTTAATGTAGGCTGTATCATTTAATGTAGATTGTATTATTTCACATTGACTATTTAAGTCAATGTAGACTGTATCATTTTATGTACACTGCATCATTTAATCTGAATTTAATGTAGACTAAATCATTTAACATAGACTGTATCATTTAATGTAGATTGAATCATTTAATGCAAGCTGTATCATTTGATGTAGCTGTTTCATTTAATGTAGACTGTATGATTTAACATATACTGCATCATTTACTGTAAATCGATCATTGAATGTAAACTGTATCATTAAAGGTAGACTGTATCATTAATTGTAGACTGTATCATTTAATGTAGTTTGTATCATTTAATGTAGACTGTATCATTTAAAGTAGACTGTATAATTAAATGTAGACTGTATCATGTAATGAAGTCTGCATCATTTACCTTAGAGTGTATCATTTAATGTATACTGTATCATTTGACTGCTATTTTGCCTGTTTTTTCCAGTATTGTAGTAAATGCTGTTTTAGTGACAACGGGAACCTTTGAACCGTAATTGAAGCGAGACGTTGGCACCTTAAAATCTGATTCAACCCACCATTTCTTTAGAAATGCCTGTACCAAGTCAGGACCATTGCGGTTTTCCAGTTTCCCGGTTGTTGACTGATTTTGTATGTTTATTGATTTATGAGTTTTTAATTTCCCTTTGGAAGATTGATCTGTGTTCGGTAATTTTGTTATTACCCTTATATAATGTAGACTTTATCATTTAATGTAGTTTGTCTCATTTTATGTAGACTGTATCATTTAATTTAGAGTGTATCATTTAATGTAGACTATATTATCAAATGTAGACTGTAGCATGTAATGAATACTGCATCATTTACCTTAGAGTGAATCATTGTATGTATGCTTATCTTTTGATAAAGATTGTATCATTTAATGTAAACTTATCATTTAATGGAGATTGTATCATTTAATATATACTATTTCAGTTAATGTAGACGGCTTCATTTTATGTAGACTGCGTCATTTAATGAAGACTGCATCATCTACCTTAGAGTGTATCATTTAATGTATACTGTATCATTTAATATAGATTGTATCATTTAATATTGACTATTTCAGTTAATGTATAGTGTTTCATTTTATGTAGACTGTATCATTTAATATGGACTGGATCATTTGAAGAAACTGTATAATTTAATGTAGACTGTATCATGTAATGTGCACTGTATCATTTAATGTAGATTGTATCATTTAATATTGACTATTTCAGTTAATGTATAGTGTTTCATTTTATGTAGACTGTATCATTTAATGTGCATTTGATATAGAATAAATAATTTAGCATAGACTGTATCATTTGATGTAGATTGAATCATTTAATGCAGACTGTATTATTTGATGTAGCTGTTTAATGTAATGTAGACTGCACCATTTAATGTATACTGCATTACTTAATGTAGACTTTATCATCTAATATAGACTGCATGATTTAATGTGCATGTAATGTAGGCTGTATCATTTAATATATATTGTATGATTTAATGTAGAATGTGTCAATTAATGTAGACTATCATTCGATGCAGCTGTTTTATTTCATGAAGTCTGTATCATTTAGAATAGAATGGATCATTTACCATAGACCGTATCATTTAGCATAAACTGCACCAATTAATGTAGACTGTATCATTTAATGTAGAATGTATAATTTAATGTAGACTTTATCATGTGACATTGACTATATCATTTAACATAGACTGTATCGTTTGAAGTAGCTGTTTCATTTAATGTAGCCTGTATGATTTAATGTAGATTGTATCATTTAATGTAGACTGTAAAAATTAATGTAGACTGTATCATTTGATGCAGCTGTATCATTTGATATAGCTGTTTCATTTAATGTGCATTTAATGTCGACTGTATCATTTACTATGGACTGGATCATGTAAAGAATATGAACCATTTATTGTATACTGTATCTTTTAATGTAGTTTGTATCATTTATGTACACTGTATCATTTAATGTAGACTGTATCATTTAATGAAGAATGCATCATAAAATGTAGACTGTATCATGTAATGCAGACTGCATCATTTACCTTAGAGCGAATCATTTAATGTATACTTATCATTAAATGTAGATTGTATCATTTAATGTATACCTATCACTTAATGGAGATTGTATCATTTAATATAGACTATTTCAGTTAATGTAGACTGCTTCATTTTATGTAGACTGCATCATTTAATGTGCACTTAACATAGACTAAGTCATTGAACATAGAATGCATCATTTAATATATTTTGTATCATTTAATGTAGAATGTGTCAATTAATGTAGACTATCATTTAATGTAACTGTTTCATTTGATGCAGCTGTTTCATTTAATGAAGACTGTATCATTTAACATAGACTGGATCATTTAGCATAGACCGTATCATTTAGAATAGACTGCACCAATTAATATAGACTGTATCATTTCATGTAGATTGCATAATTTAATGTAGACTGTATCATGTGACATAGACTATTTCATTTAACATAGACTGTATCGTTTGATGTAGCTGTTTCATTTAATGTAGACTGTATGATTTAATGTAGATTGTATCATTAAATGTAGAGTGTAAAAATTAATGTAGACTGTATCATTTGATGTAGCTGCATGATTTGATGTAGCTGTTTCATTTAATGTAGACTGCATCATTTAATGTACATTTAATGTAGACTGCATCATTTAATGTAGATTGCATCACTAAATGTAGACTGTATCATGTAAAAAGACTGCATCATTTACCTTAAAGTGTATCATTTAATATAGACTGTATTATTTAATGTAGATTGTATTATTTAACATTGACTATTTCAGTCAATGTAGACTGTAACAGTTTATGTACACTGCATCATTTAATCTGAATTTAATGTAGACTAAATCATTTAACATAGACTGTATCATTTAATATAGATTGAATCATTTAATGCAAACTGTATCATTTGATGTAGCTGTTTCATTTAATGTAGACTGCATATTTAATAGAGACTGTATTATATAACATAGACAGCATCATCTACTGTAAGTCTATCATTGAATGTAGACGCTATCATTGAATATAGACTGTATCATTAACTGTAGACTGTACCATTTAATGTAGTTTGTATCATTTAATGTAGACTGTATTATTTAATGTATACTGTACCATTTAATGTAGAATGTATAATTAAATGTAGACTGTATCATGTAATGAAGACTGCATCATTTACCTTAGAGCGAATCATTTAATGTATACTTATCATTAAATGTAGATTATATCACCTAATGTATACCTATCATTTAATGGATATTGTATCATTTAATATAGACTATTTCAGTTAATGTAGACTGCTTCATTTTATGTAGACTGCATCATTTAATGTGAATTTAACATAGACTAAGTCATTGAATATTGAATGCATCATATAATATATTGTGTATCATTTAATGTAGAATGTGTCAATTAATGTAGACTATCATTTCATGTAACTGTTTCATTTGATGCAGCTGTTTCATTTAATGAAGACTGTATCATTTAACATAGACTGGATCATTTAGCATAGACCGTATCATTTAGAATAGACTGTACCAATTAATGTAGACTGTATCATTTCATGTAGACTGCATAATTTAATGTAGACTGTATCATGTGACATAGACTGTTTCATTTTACATATACTGTATCGTTTGATGTAGCTGTTTCATTTAATGTACACTGTATGATTTAATGTAGATTATATCATTAAATGTAGAGTGTACAAATTAATGTAGACTGTATCATTTGATGTAGCTGCATGATTTGATGTAGCTGTTTCATTTAATGTAGACTGCATCATATATTGCAGACTGCATCATTTAATGTGCATGTAATGTAGACTGTATCACTTAATGTAGATTGCATCATTAAATGTAAACTGTATCATGTAAAAAGACTGCATCATTTACCTTAAAGTGTATCATTTAATATAGACTGTATTATTTAATGTAGATTGTATTATTTAACATTGACTATTTCAGTCAATGTAGACTGTAACAGTTTATGTACACTGCATCATTTAATCTGAATTTAATGTAGACTAAATCATTTAACATAGACTGTATCATTTAATATAGATTGAATCATTTAATGCAAACTGTATCATTTGATGTAGCTGTTTCATTTAATGTAAACTGCATATTTAATAGACACTGTATTATATAACATAGACAGCATCATCTACTGTAAGTCTATCATTGAATGTAGACGTTATCATTGAATGTAGACTGTATCATTAAATGTAGACTGTACCATTTAATGTAGTTTGTATCATTTAATGTAGACTGTATCATTTAATGTATACTGTACCATTTAATGTAGACGGTATAATTAAATGTAGACTGTATCATGTAATGAAGACTGCATCATTTACCTTAGAGCGATTCATTTAATGTATACTTATCATTAAATGTAGATTGTATCACTTAATGTATACCTATCACTTAATGGAGATTGTATCATTTAATATAGACTATTTCAGTTAATGTAGACTGCTTCATTTTATGTAGACTGCATCATTTAATGTGCATTTAACATAGACTAAGTCATTGAACATAGAATGCATCATTTAATATATTTTGTATCATTTAATGTAGAATGTGTCAATTAATGTAGACTATCATTTAATGTAACTGTTTCATTTGATGCAGCTGTTTCATTTATTGAAGACTGTATCATTTAACATAGACTGGATCATTTAGCATAGACCGTATCATTTAGAATAGACTGTACCAATTAATGTAGACTGTATCATTTCATGTAGACTGCATAATTTAATGTAGACTGTATCATGTGACATAAACTATTTCATTTTACATAGACTGTATCGTTTGATGTAGCTGTTTCATTTAATGTAGACAGTATGATTTAATGTAGATTGTATCATTAAATGTAGAGTGTAAAAATTAATGTAGACTGTATCATTTGATGTAGCTGCATGATTTGATGTAGCTGTTTCATTTAATGTAGACTGCATCATTTAATGTGCATTTAATGTAGACTGTATCATTTAATGTAGATTGCATCATTAAATGTAGACTGTATCATGTAAAAAGACTGCATCATTTACCTTAAAGTGTATCATTTAATATAGACTGTATTATTTAATGTAGATTGAATTATTTAACATTGACTATTTCAGTCAATGTAGACTGTAACAGTTTATGTACACTGCATCATTTAATCTGAATTTAATGTAGACTAAATCATTTAACATAGACTGTATCATTTAATATAGATTGAATCATTTAATGCAAACTGTATCATTTGATGTAGCTGTTTCATTTAATGTAGACTGCATATTTAATAGAGACTGTATTATATAACATAGACAGCATCATCTACTGTAAGTCTATCATTGAATGTAGACGCTATCATTGACTATAGACTGTATCATTAAATGTAGACTGTATCATTAAATGTAGACTGTACCATTTAATGCAGTTTGTATAATTTAATGTAGACTGTATCATTTAATGTATACTGTACCATTTAATGTAGACTGTATAATTAAATGTAGACTGTATCATGTAATGAAGACTGCATCATTTACCTTAGAGCGAATCATTTAATGTATACTAATCATTAAATGTAGATTGTATCACCTAATGTATACCTATCACTTAATGGAGATTGTATCATTTAATATAGACTATTTCAGTTAACGTAGACTGCTTCATTTTATGTAGACTGCATCATTTAATGTGCATTTAACATAGACTAAGTCATTGAACATAGAATGCATCATTTAATATATTGTGTATCATTTAATGTAGAATGTATCAATTAATGTAGACTATCATTTAATGTAACTGTTTCATTTGATGCAGCTGTTTCATTTAATGAAGACTGTATCATTTAACATAGACTGGATCATTTAGCATAGACCGTATTGTTTAGAATAGACTGTACCAATTAATGTAGACTCTATCATTTCATGTAGACTGCATAATTTAATGTAGACTGTATCATCTGACATAGACTATTTCATTTAACATAGACTGTATCGTTTGATGTAGCTGTTTCATTTAATGTAGACTGTATGATTTAATGTAGATTGTATCATTAAATGTAGAGTGTAAAAATTAATGTAGACTGTATCATTTGATGTAGCTGCATGATTTGATGTAGCTGTTTCATTTAATGTAGACTGCATCATATATTGCAGACTGCATCATGTAATGTGCACTTAATGTAGACTGTACCATTTAGCATAGACCGTATCATTTAGAATAGACTGTACCAATTAATGTAGACTGTATCATTTCATGTAGACTGCATAATTTAATGTAGACTGTATCATGTGACATAAACTATTTCATTTAACATAGACTGTATCGTTTGATGTAGCTGTTTCATTTAATGTAGACTGTATGATTTAATGTAGATTGTATCATTAAATGTAGAGTGTAAAAATTAATGTAGACTGTATCATTTGATATAGCTGCATGATTTGATGTAGCTGTTTCATTTAATGTAGACTGCATCATTTAATGTGCATTTAATGTAGACTGTATCATTTAATGTAGATTGCATCATTAAATGTAGACTGTATCATGTAAAAAGACTGCATCATTTACCTTAAAGTGTATCATTTAATATAGACTGTATTATTTAATGTAGATTGAATTATTTAACATTGACTATCTCAGTCAATGTAGACTGTAACAGTTTATGTACACTGCATCATTTAATCTGAATTTAATGTAGACTAAATCATTTAACATAGACTGTATCATTTAATATAGATTGAATCATTTAATGCAAACTGTATCATTTGATGTAGCTGTTTCATTTAATGTAGACTG
>MJUT01038122.1:44089-57420 GCA_002080005.1 Gigantidas platifrons
TGTATCATTTAATGTAGAATGTGTCAATTAATGTAGACTATCATTTAATGTAACTGTTTCATTTGATGCAGCTGTTTCATTTAATGAAGACTGTATCATTTAACATAGACTGGATCATTTAGCATAGACCGTATTATTTAGAATAGACTGTACCAATTAATGTAGACTGTATAATTTCATGTAGACTGCATAATTTAATGTAGACTGTATCATGTGACATAGACTATTTCATTTAACATAGACTGTATCGTTTGATGTAGCTGTTTCATTTAATGTAGACTGTATGATTTAATGTAGATTGTATCATTAAATGTAGAGTGTGCAAATTAATGTAGACTGTATCATTTGATGTAGCTGCATGATTTGATGTAGCTGTTTCATTTAATGTAGACTGCATCATATATTGCAGACTGCATCATGTAATGTGCACTTAATGTAGACTGTATCATTTAATGTAGATTGCATCATTAAATGTAGACTGTATCATATAAAAAGACTGCATCATTTACCTTAAAGTGTATAATTTAATATAGACTGTATTATTTAATGTAGATTGTATTATTTAACATTGACTATTTCAGTCAATGTAGACTGTAACAGTTTATGTACACTGCATCATTTAATCTGAATTTAATGTAGACTAAATCATTTAACATAGACTGTATCATTTAATATAGATTGAATCATTTAATGCAAACTGTATCATTTGATGTAGCTGTTTCATTTAATGTAGACTGCATATTTAATAGACACTGTATTATATAACATAGACAGCATCATCTACTGTCAGTCTATCATTGAATGTAGACGCTATCATTGAATGTAGACTGTATCATTAAATGTAGACTGTACCATTTAATGTAGTTTGTATCATTTAATGTAGACTGTATCATTTAATGTATACTGTACCATTTAATGTAGACTGTATAATTAAATGTAGAATGTATCATGTAATGAAGACTGCATCATTTACCTTAGAGCGAATCATTTAATGTATACTTATCATTAAATGTAGATTGTATCACTTAATGTATACCTATCACTTAATGGAGATTGTATCATTTAATATAGACTATTTCAGTTAATGTAGACTGCTTCATTTTATGTAGACTGCATCATTTAATGTGCATTTAACATAGACTAAGTCATTGAACATAGAATGCATCATTTAATATATTTTGTATCATTTAATGTAGAATGTGTAAATTAATGTAGACTATAATTTAATGTAACTGTTCCATTTGATGCAGCTGTTTCATTTATTGAAGACTGTATCATTTAACATAGATTGGATCATTTAGCATAGACCGTATCATTTAGAATAGACTGTACCAATTAATGTAGACTGTATCATTTCATGTAGACTGAATAATTTAATGTAGACTGTATCATGTGACATAAACTATTTCATTTAACATAGACTGTATCGTTTGATGTAGCTGTTTCATTTAATGTAGACTGTATGATTTAATGTAGATTGTATCATTAAATGTAGAGTGTAAAAATTAATGTAGACTGTATCATTTGATGTAGCTGCATGATTTGATGGAGATGTTTCATTTAATGTAGAATGCATCATTTAATGTAGATTGCATCATTAAATGTAGACTGTATCATGTAAAAAGACTGCATCATTTACCTTAAAGTGTATCATTTAATATAGACTGTATTATTTAATGTAGATTGTATTATTTAACATTGACTATTTCAGTCAATGTAGACTGTAACAGTTTATGTACACTGCATCATTTAATCTGAATTTAATGTAGACTAAATCATTTAACATAGACTGTATCATTTAATACAGATTGAATCATTTAATGCAAACTGTATCATTTGATGTAGCTGTTTCATTTAATGTAGACTGCATATTTAATAGAGACTGTATTATATAACATAGACAGCATCATCTACTGTAAGTCTATCATTGAATGTAGACGCCATCATTGAATGTAGACTGTATCATTAAATGTAGACTGTATCATTTAATGTAGTTTGTATCATTTAATGTAGACTGTATCATTTAATGTAGACTGTACCATTTAATGTAGACTGTATAATTAAATGTAGACTGTATCATGTAATGAAGACTGCATCATTTACCTTATAGTGTATTATTTAATATATAGTGTATCATTTAAGGCATACTGTATCATTTAGTGTAGATTGTATCATTTAATATTGAATATTTCAGTTAATGTATACTGTTTCATTTTATGTAGACTGTATCATTTAATATGGACTGGATCATTTTAGGAAACTGTATCATTTAATGTAGATTGTATCATTTAATGTAGCTCTATCATGTAATGTAGACTGTATCATTTGATGTAGATTGAATCATTTAATGCACACTCTATCATTTGATGTAGCTGTTTCATTTAATGTAGACTGCATCATTTAATGTAGACTGCATTTCTTAATGTGCACTTAATGTAGACTCTATCATCTAATATAGACTGCATCATTTAATGTGCATGTAATGTAGACTGTATCATTTAACATATGTTGTATCATTTAATGTAGAATGTGTCAATTAATGTAGACTATCATTCGATGCAGCTGTTTTATTTAATGAAGTCTGTATCATTTAACATAGACTGGATCATTTAGCATAGACCGTATCATTTAGCATAGACTGTACCAATTAATGTATAATGTATCATTTAATGTAGACTGTATAATTTAATGTAGACTTTATCATGTGACATAGACTATATCATTTAACATAGACTGTATCGTTTGATGTAGCTGTTTCATTGACTGTAGCCTGTATGATTTAATGTAGATTGTATCATTTAATGTAAACTGTAAATATTAATGTAGACTGTATCATTTTATGTATCTGTTTCATTTAATGTGCATTTAATGTAGACTGTTTCATTTAATATGGACTTGATCATGTAAGGAAACTATCATTTAATGGAGACTGTATCTTTTAATATAGTTTGTATCATTTAATGTCCACTGTATCATTTAATGTAGATTGTATCATTTAATATTGACTATTTCAGTTCATGTATGCGGTTTCATTTTATAGAGACTGCATTTTTTTAATGTGCATTTAACAAACTAAATCATTTAACATAGACTGCATCATTTAATGTAGCTCTATCATGTAATATAGACTGTATCATTTAATGTAGATTGAATCATTTTATGCACATTGTATCATTTGATGTAGCTGCTCCATTTAATGTAGACTGCATCATTTAATAGAGACTGTATCATTTAAAATAGACTGTATCATTTACTGTAAGTCTATCATTGAATATATACTTTTCAATTAATGTAGACTGTATGATTTAAGGTAGACTGTATCTTTTAATGTAGTGTGTATCATTTAATGTAGACTGAATCATTTAATGGAGACTATATCATTAAATGTAGACTGCATCATGTAATTGAGACTATATCATTTACCTTAGAATGTATTATTTAATGTATACTGTATCATATAATGTAGATTGTATCATTTAAAATATACTATTTAAGTTAATGTAAACTGTTTCATTTTATGTAGACTGCATCATTAAATATGCATTTAACATAAACTAAATCATTTAACATAGACTGCATCATTTAATGCAGCTCTACCATGTAATGTAGACTGTATCATTTAATGCAGATTTAATCATTTAATGCAGACTGTATTATTTGATATAGCTGTTTTATTTAATGTAGACTGCATGATTTAATGTAGACTGCATCAATTAATGCTTACTTAATGTAGTCTCAATCATCTAATATAGACTGTATCATTTAATGTGCATGTAATGTAGACTGTATCTTTTAACGTAGACTGTATCATTTAATATATTTTGTATCATTTAATGTAGAATGTGTCAATTAATGTAGACTATCATTTAATGTAGCTTGTATCATTTAATGTAGATTGTATCACTTAATGTAGACTGTATAATTTAATGTAGTTTGTATCTTTTAATTTAGACTGTATCATTTAATGTAGACTGTATCACTTAATGTATACTGTATTATTAAATGTAGAATGTATCATGTAATGAAGACTGCAACAGTTACCTTAGAGTGTATCATTTAATGTATATTGTATCATTTAATATTGACTATTTCAGTTCATGTATGCGGTTTCATTTAATGTAGAATGTGTCAATTAATGTAGACTATCATTTAATGTAGCTTGTATCATTTAATGTAGATTGTATCACTTAATGTAGACTGTATAATTTAATGTAGTTTGTATCATTTAATAGAGACTGTATCATTTAAAATAGACTGTATCATTTACTGTAAGTCTATCATTGAATATATACTTTTCAATTAATGTAGACTGTATGATTTAAGGTAGACTGTATGATTTAAGGTATATTGTATCATTTAATATTGACTATTTCAGTTCATGTATGCGGTTTCATTTTATAGAGACTGCATTTTTTTAATGTGCATTTAACATAAACTAAATCATTTAACATAGACTGCATCATTTAATGTAGCTCTATCATGTAATGTAGACTGTATCATTTAATGCAGATTTAATCATTTAATGCAGACTGTATAATTTGATATAGCTGTTTTATTTAATGTAGACTGCATGATTTAATGTAGACTGCATGATTTAATGTAGACTGCATCATTTAATGTAGACTGCATCATTTAATGTGCATGTAATGCAGACTGTATCATTTAACTTAGACTGTAACATTTAATATATTTTGTATCATTTAATGTAGAATGTGTCAATTAATGTAGACTATCATTTAATGTAGCTGCTTTATTTGATGCAGCAGTTTCATTTAATGAAGACTGTATCACTTAACAGAGACTGGATCATTTAGCATAGACGGTATCATTTAGCATAGACTGTACCAATTAATGTAGACTGTATCATTTAATGTAGACTGCATCACTAAATGTAGACTGTATCATTTAATGTAGATTGTATCACTTAATGTAGACTGTATCATTTAATGTAGTTTGTATCATTTAATGTATACTGTATCATTTAATTTAGACTGTATAATTAAATGTAGAATGTATCATGTAAGCAAGACCTCAACAGCTACCTTAGACTGTATCATTTAATGTAGACTGCATCATTTAATGTGCATGTAATGTAGACTGTATCATTTAACCTAGACTGTATCATTTAATATATGTTGTATCATTTAATGTAGCTGTTTATTTGATGCAGCAGTCTCATTTAATGAAGACTGTATCATTTAACAGAGACTGGATCATTTAGCATAGACTGTACCAATTAATGTAGACTCTGTCATTTAATATAGACTGTATCATTTAATGCAGATTGTATCATTTAATGTAGACAGTAAAAATTAATGAAGACTGTATCATTTGATGTAGCTGCATCATTTGATGTAGCTGTTTCATTTAATGTAGACTGCATCATTTATTGTAGAATGCATCAGTTAATGTGCATTTAATGCAGACTGCATCATTTAATGTAGTTTGTATCAATTAATGTACATTGTATCATTTAATGTAGAGTGTATCATTTAAGGTAGACTGCATCACTAAATGTTGACTGTATCATGCATCATTTACCTTACTATTTCAGTTTGAGTTAAAGTAGACTGTATCATTTTATGTACACTGTATCATTTAATTTAAATTTAATGTAGACTAAATAATTTAACATAGACTGTATCATTTGATGTAGATTGAATCAATTAATGCAGACTGTATCCTTTGGCGTAGCTGTTTCATTTAATGTAGATTGCATCATTAAATGCAGATTGTATCATTTAATGTAGACTGTAAAAGTTAACGAAGACGGTATCATTTGATGTGGCTGCATCATTTGATGTAACTGTTTCATTTAATGTTGATTGTATCACTTGATGTAGACTGTATCATTTAATGTAGTTTGTATCATTTAATGTAGACTGTATCATTTAATGTATACTGTATCATTTAATTTAGACTGTATAATTAAATGTAGAATGTATCATGTAATCAAGACCTCAACAGCTACCTTAGAGTGTATCATTTAATGTAGACTGCATCATTTAATGTGCATGTAATGTAGACTGTATAATTTAACTTAGACTGTATCATTTAATATATTTTGTATCATTTAATGTAGCTGTTTTATTTGATGCAGCAGTCTCATTTAATGAAGACTGTATCATTTAACAGAAACTGGATCATTTAGCATAGACTGTACCAATTGATGTAGACTGTATCATTTAATGTAGACTGTATCATTTAATGCAGATTATATCATTTAATGTAGACAGTAAAAATTAATGAAGACTGTATCATTTGATGTAGCTGCATCATTTGATGTAGCTGTTTCATTTAATGTAGACTGCTTCATTTATTGTAGACTGCATCAGTTAATGTTCATTTAATGCAGACTGCATCATTTAATGTAGTTTGTATCAGTTAATGTACATTGTATCATTTAATGTAGAGTGTATCATTTAAGGTAGACTGCATCACTAAATGTTGACTGTATCATGCATCATTTACCTTACTATTTCAGTTTGAGTTAAAGTAGACTGTATCATTTTATGTACACTGTATCATATAATTTAAATTTAATGTAGACTAAATAATTTAACATAGACTGTATCAGTTGATGTAGATTGAATCATTTAATGCAGACTGTATCCTTTGATGTAGCTGTTTCATTTAATGTAGATTGTATCATTAAATGCAGATTGTATCATTTAATGTAGACTGTAAAAGTTAATGAAGACGGTATCATTTGATGTGGCTGCATCGTTTGATGTAACTGTTTCATTTAGTGTAGACTGCATCATGTATTGTAGACTGCATCATTTAATGTGCATTTAATGTAGACTGTATCATTTAATATGGACTGGATCATTTAAAGAAACTGTATCGTTTAATATGGACTGGATCATTTAAAGAAACTGTATCATTTAATGTAGACTGTATCATTTAATGTAGTTTGTATCATTTAATGTACACTCTATCATTTAATGTAGACTGTATCATTTAATGTAGACTGTATAATTAAATGTAGACTGTATTATGTAATGAAGAATGCAACATTTAACTTAGAGTTTATCATATAATGTATACTGTTTCATTTAATGTAGATTGTATCATTTAATATTGACTATTTCAGTTCATGTATACTGTTTCATTTTATATAGACTGTATTTTTAATGTGCATTTAACATAGAATAAATCATTTAACATATACTGGATCATTTAGCATAGACCGTACCATTTAACATAGACTGTACCAATTAATGTAGACTGTATCATTTAATGTAGACTGCATGATTTATTGTAGACTGCATCACTTAATGTGCATTTAATGTATACTGTATCATTTAATATGGACTGGATCATTGAAATAAACTGTATCATAGAATGTAGATTATATCAGTTAATGTAGTTTGTATCATGTAATGTATAATGTAACATTTAATGTAGATTGGATCATTTAATGCAGACTGTATCATTTGATGTAGCTTTTTCATTTAATGCAGACTGTATCACTTAATAGAGACTGTATCATTTAGCATAGACTGCGTCATTTACTGTAAGTCTAACATTGCATGTAGTCTGTATCATTTAATGTAGACTGTATCATTTAATGTAGACTCTATCAATTTAACGTAGTTTGTTTCATTTAATGTAGACTGTATCATTTAATGTAGAATGTATCATTTAATATAGACTGTATCATTAAATGTAGACTGTACCATGTAATGAAGACTGCATCATTTAATATTGACTATTTCAGTTAATGTATGTTGTTTTATTTTATGTAGACTGCATCATTTAATGTGCATTTAATATAGACTAAATTATTTAACATAGATTGTATCATTTAATGTAACTCTATCATGTAATGTAGACTGTATCATTTGATATAGATTGTATCATTTAATGCAGACTGTATCATTTAATGTAGACTGCATTACTTAATGTGCACTTAATGTAGACTCTATTGTCTATTATAGACTGCATCATTTAATGTGCATGTAATGTAGAATGTATCATTTAACTTAGACCGTATCATTTAATATATTTTATATCATTTAAGGCAGAATTTATCAATTAATGTAGACTATAATTTAATGTAGCTGTTTTATTTGATGCAGCTGTTTCATGTTAATGAACACGATATCATTTAACAGAGACTGGATCATTTAGCATAGACTGGATCATTTAGCATAGACTGTACCAATTAATGTAGACTGTATCATTTAATGTAAACTGTATCACTAAATGTAGACTGTATCATTTAATGTAGACTGCATAATTTAATGTAGACTGTATCATGTGACATAGACTATATCATTTAACAAAGACTGTATCGTTTGACGTAGCTGTTTCATTTAATGTAGCCTGCATTATTTAATGTAGATTGTATCATTTAATGTAGACTGTATAAATTGATGTAGACTGTATCATTTGATGTAACTGAATCATTTGATGTAGCTGTTTCATTTAATGTAGACTGCATTATGTATTGTAGACTGTCTCATTTAATGTGCATTTAATGTAGACTATATCAATTAATGTAAGCTATAATGTATGCATATCACCTCTGAAAACTCTGCCTTCATCATCAAGTACATTTGTTTTGCTTTTTTCTATCCATATGAGTGCTTTGTGGATGTCTTGATGTACGAAATTTATAATGTTCTGCATTTTGAGATGGTGTTAATGTCCAATAACGAATTATTTTTAGGTACTATGGGATCTTCTTAATTTACATTCTATCAGTTTAAATTATAATCTGAAATTTAAACCCATATTGTATCTACTATATTACGTTACTCTTCAACATTACATTTGAACTAATATACTACATTGTACTCACAGACTCCCTAAAGCTGATATATTGTTGAAAGCATTCTCGCCTCCATAAAGCTGATATATTGTTGAAAGCATTATCGCCTATCGTTGATATTTCATTGATTGATAAATTTCTGTAAATATTCAACGCATACATTTAGTTTATACTTTGATAGATATATGACTATCTTTGTTCTCTAAAACAATACATATACTAATACTAGTATACATTCGAAATGTTGAACAGCTATGTGAATTTATGCATTTATTCAGGAAGAACTAAACAAGCTACTCTTATTCAGGAATTCAAGAAGTAACAAACACTGCAGTTCGCGGCGGATTCTAGTTGTTGAAAAATGTTTCATTTAATATACACTTATCAAATAATGTAGACTGTATCATTTAATGTAGACTGTATCATTAAATGTAGATGGTATAATTTAATGTTAATTGTTTCAGTTAATGTAGACTGCATCATTTGATGTAGCTGTTTCACTTTTTGTAGAATGCTTCAGTTTATGTAGATTGCATCATTTAATATGCATTTCATGTAGACTGTGTCATTTAACATAGATTGTGTCTTTTAATGTAACTGTATTATTTATTGTACACTGTATAATTTAATGTAGATTAAATTATTTAATGTAGACTCTATCATTTGAAGTATATGTTTCAATTAATGTAGACTGCGTCATCTAATATAGTGTGCATCACTTAATGTAGACTGTATCACTTAACTTAGATTGTATCATTTAATGCAACTGTATCACCTAATGTGAACTGTATCATTTAATGTAGAATGTGTCAATTAATGTAGACTGTATCATTTGATGTAGCTATTGCATTTGATGCAGCTGTTTCATGTATTGAAGAATGTATCATTTAACATAGACTATATCAATTACTAATGTAGACTTTACCTTGTAACATAGACTATATCATATAACATAGACTATATCGTTTGATGTAGATGCATCATTTAATGTAGACTGTATCGTTTAATGTAGATTATATCATTTAATGTAGACTGTATCAATTAATGTAGATTTAATGTAGACGGTATCATCTAATATGAACGGGATCATTTAATGTAACTGTATCATTTAATGTAGACTGCATAAATTAATGTAAACTATAATGTAATCATATCACCTCTGATTACTCTGCATTCATCATCAAGTACAATTATTGCTTGTTTCTATCAGTTCACATTTGAGGGCTTTTTGGATGTCTTGATGTACGGAATTTATAATGTTGTGCATTTTGAGATGGTCTTAATTCCCAATAATGAATCATACTTAGGTATTATGGGATCTTCTTAACTTACATTCTATCAGTTTAAATTATAATCTGAAATTGAAACCCAGATGTTATCTACTATATTACGTTACTCTTCAACATTACATTTGAACTAATCTACTACATGGTACTTACAGTTGCTGTAAAGATGGTAGATTATTGAAATGGTACGATATATGTGGTATTGCATTGAAGGATACATCTCTGTTAATATTGAGCACATGCATTTTGTTTATACTTTGTTAGATATATGACTCTCTTTGCAATCTAACATAATACATATATTAATACTGGTATACATTCGAAATGTTGAACTGTTACATGAATCTAGGCATTTATTTAAGAAGAACTAAACCAGTTAGTCTTTTTAAGGTAGAAACAAAGACTGGAACTCGCGGTGGATGCAATGTAGAACGTAGCATTTAATGTAGACTGTATCGATTAATTTTGACTGTACCATTTATTTTCGACTGTATCATTTAATGTATCAATTATCATTTCATATAGACTGTACCATTTAATGTAAGCACGCAGCATCAAAGAGAAAGACAAAAGACTGGTTGGCATTGAATTACAATGTGTCCCAGTAGAGAAACATGTCTACCTCGTGGAAAGCTGTGTCAGTCAACAACAACAATAACGAAAACAAGATCATTGTGTTGGTCAAAGTTTAATATGCCACCTTTGTTTTGTTTTTGTTCTTCCTAGGCTTCTACGCATTGATGCTATATTTATTGTTATTGCATTTGTTTAATGTAATTTTACTTTCAAAATGGGTAAAAATATGACTTGATGTTGGGACTTCATTTTACAAAAAAGAACGTGTCCATATCACCGCACTACCACGGGGATACTGGTTTACTTTCCCATCTTAACTAACAAATCAAAGTTTAGGATAAGCCAAGATATTTCACACCAGTAGAATATTTAAGAAATAAATCATGGAAACCAGAATGTGTTTTGAGTTTCAACATGAATTGGCGGATGTTAGTATTTGATCCCGAGCCAGAAGTGAGGTATGAAATTTACTTATAACCGCCAATGCATCATTCAATGTAAGCTGCATCATTGAATTTAAATTGTATTATTTAACATAGATTGTATCATATAATGTAGACTGTAGCATTTAATGCAACTTATATCACGACGTTGTACATATATCGGCGTCACTTTAATGTATTGATTCCCCCTCTGATTACCTTGTCTTCGTCATAAGGTGCAAATATTCCCTTTTTTGTTCATGTACAGAATGTTTATATTGTTGTGCATTCTGAGATGGTCTTCATGTCCAATAATGAATCATATTAAGGTACTCTGGGATTTTCTTAATTTACATTCTATCAGTTTACATTATAATCTGAAATTGAAAACTAGATTTTATCTACACTATTACATTAGTCTAATCAACTACATTGTACTAAAATGTTATCTAAAGCTGGTAGATAGTTGAAAGCGTGGTGTTCTATAACTGATATCTCATTCATGTTTAACATTATGTATATATTAAAATATGTACCTTTAGTTTATACTTTGTCAGATATATGACTGTCCATGCTGTCAACAACGTAGTTACAACAGAGTAATATATCGAGCGTTTAGTGCCACAACCCAGTAACAAATTGTTGATGATTTTTTATTTTGTGGTTAAAATGATTGTATAACTGAACCTTGAAATCCCTCAAATTGTTATATCATTAGGGCAACTATAAATATTTTAATTAGAAAACATCAATCATGTACCTCCATATGATTCTTTTATGGAACACATTAAAGTGTTTTCTGAAGAGAGCAAGTAACAAAGACTGCAGTTCACGGCTAATTCAAGCAGCTAAGAAATGTATACTGTATCATTTAATCTTGACTGTATCATTTAAAGTAGACTGTATAATTTAATTTAGACTGCATAATTTAACGTGGACTATATTGCTTAATGTACACTTTATCATTTAATGTAAACGATATCATATAAAATATACTGTATTATTTAATGTGCACTGTATCATTTATTGTACACTGTATCATTTAATGTAGACAGTATCAATTAATATAGACTGTATCATTTACTGTTAACTTTATCATTTAATGTAGACTGTATCATTGACTGTATGATGTATAATTTAATGTTGATTATATTATTTAATGTACACCATATCACTTGATGTAGAATGTATCATTTAATGTAGATTGTATAATTAAATGCATAATATATCATTTAATATAGACTGTATCATTGAATGTAGAATGTATGAGTTAATGTAGACTGTATCATTTAATACAGACTGGATTGCTGTATTGATGATTATAGTTACATATTTACAACAAAGTAGTTAAAACAACGTAGCTACAAGAAAGTAGTTACAACAACGTAGTTACAACAGAGTAATATATCGAGGGGTTAGTGCCACAACCCAGTAACAAATACTTCATGATTTTTATTTTGTGGTTAAAATTGTTGTCTAACGGAATCTTAGAATCCATCAAATTGTAATATCATTAGGACATCTATCAATATTTGTGATTAGAAAGACATATAGCATGTATCTCCATATGAATCGTTTATGGAAAGCATCAAAGTGTTTTCTGAAGATAGCAAGTAAAAAGACTCCAGTTCATTGCTGATTTAAGCTTCTGAGAATTGTATACTGTATCATTTAATGTTAACTGTATCATGCAATGTAGACTGTATAATATAATTTAGACTGCATCATTTAATGTAGACTGTATCATTTAATGTAGACTGTATCATTTAATGTATAATATATGATTTAATGTACACTATATCATTTAATACAGACTGGATTGCTGCATTGATGATTAGTTACAACAACGTAGTTACAAGACGGTAGTTACATTAACGTAGTTACAGTAACGTAGTAACAACAACGTCGTGATAACAGAGTAGATACAAAAAGTAGCTACGACAGAGTATTTACAACGAAACATCTGCAACAGAATAGTTACAACAGAGTAGCTACAACAACGTAGTTACAACATTGCTACAAGTACGTAGATACAAAAAAGTAGTTACAACAGCGTCGTTGCAACAAAGTATTTACAACAGAGTAGTTATAGCAAAGTAGATACAACAACGTAGCTAAAACAAAGTAGTTACAGTAACTTAGTTATAAGAAAGCAGTTACACAAACTTACTAACAGCAACGTAGTTAAAACAACGTAGTTATAACAGAGTAGTTACAATAGAGTAGTTACAACAGGGTAGTTACAAGAAAATAGTTACAACAAAGTAG
>MJUT01038122.1:73810-140841 GCA_002080005.1 Gigantidas platifrons
CACAAGGTAGTTACAACAGAGTAGCTAACACAACTTAGTTACGACAAAATAGTGACAACCACTTTGGTACAACAAAGTAGTTACAACAACATTGTTACATCAACCTAGTTACACCAGAGTACTTTCAACATAGTAGTTACACTAAAGTAGTTACAACAAAGTAATTACAACAAAGTAGCTACCACAATGTAGTTGCAAAAAAGAAGTGACAACGATGTAGTTATACCAAAGTAATTACAAAAAAGTAGCTACCACAAAGTAACTACAACAAAGTAATTACAACAACGTAGCAACAACAACGTAGTTACAACAGAGTAGTTACACCAAAGTAACTGCAACAAATTATTTACAACAAAGTAATTACAACAAAGTAGTTACAACAACGTATGGATAACAGAGTAGTTACGACAGAGTAGTTGCCACAACGTAGTTACAACAGAGCAGCTACCACAACTTAGTTACGACAAAATAGCAACAACCACTTTGCTACAACAAAGTAATTACAACAAAGTGGTTACAAGATAATAGTTACAACAATGTAGTTACAACAAAGTAGTTAGAACAACGTTGTTACAACAGAGCAGTCACATCAACGTACTGACAAAAAAGAGATTAGAACAGCATAGCTATAACAACGTCGTTACACCAACGTAGTTTTAACAGTGTAGTTACAACATAGTAGTTCCAAAAAAATAATTATAACAACTTAGTTACGACAAAGTAGTTACAACCGATAAGCTACTAAAAAATAGTTACAACAAAGTAATTGCAACAACTTAGTTACAACAATGTAGCTACAACAAAGTAGTTACAACAGAGTAGATAAAACAAAGTAGTTCCAACAACATAGTTACAAACACGTAGTTAGAACAACATTGTTACAACAGAGTAGTCACAACAACGTATTGACAACAAAGTGATTAGAACAGCATAGCTATAGCAACGTCGTTACACCAACGTAGTTATAACAGTTTAGTTACAACAGAGTAGTTCCAACAAAGATATTACAACAACTTAGTTACAACAAAGTAATTACAACAATTTAGTTACAACAATGTAGTTACCAAAAAGTGGTTACAACAATGTAGTTTCAACAACGTAGTTACAACAGAGGAGTTACAACAAAGTAGTTACAACAACATGGTTCCAACAACGTAGTTACACGCATGTAGTTACAACAAAGTAGTTTCAATAATGGAGCTACAAAAAAGTAGTTACTACAACGCAGTTATAACAACGTAGTTACACCAACGTAGTTACAACAAAAGCAGTTAAAAAAAAGGTGCTACAAGAAAGTAATTACAACAAAGTAGTTACAACAGAGTAGCTACAACATAGTAGTTACAACAAAGTAGTTACAACAAAGCAATTAAAACAAAGTAATCACAACAAAGTAGTTCCAACAACGTAGTTACACAAAGTAGTTACAACAAAGTAGTTACAACAAAGTAGTTACAACAACGTGGGTATAACAGAGTAGTGACGACAGAATAGTTTCCACAAGGCTAGCACAACTTAGTTACGAGAAAATAGTAACAACCAATGTGCTACAACAAAGAGTTACAACAACATTGTTACATCAACATAGTTACACCAGCGTAGTTACAACATAGTAGTTACACCAAAGTAGTTACAACAAAGTAATTACAACACAGTAGTTACAACAATGTAGTTAAAACAAAGTAGTTACAACAGAGTAGATAAAACAAAGTAGTTCCAACAACATAGTTACGAAAACGTAGTTAGAACAACGTTGTTACAACAGAGTAGTTCCATCAAAGTAAGTATAACAACTTAGTTACGACAAAGTAGTTACAACCAATTAGCCACAACAAAATAGTGACAACACGTAATTACAACAACTTAGCTACAACAAAGTAGTTACAACAACTTAGTTACAACAAAGTAATTACAACATTTTAGTTCCAACAATGTAGTTGCCAAAAATTGGTTACAAAAATGTAGTTCCAACAACGTAGTTACAACAGAGTAATTACAACAAAGTGGTTACAACAAAATGGTTCCAACAACGTAGTTACAAGTATGTAGTTACAACAAAGTAGTTACTACAATGCAGTTACAACAACGTAGTTACACCAACGTAGTTACAACGAAAGCAGTTACAACAAAGTAATTACAACAACGTAGTTACAACAAAGTAGTTACTACAATGCAGTTACAACAACGTAGTTACAATAACGTAGTTACAACAACGTAGTTACAACAAAGTAGTTACAACAACGTAGTTACAACAAAGTAGTTACAACAACGTAGGCACACCAGAGTACTTACAACATAGTAGTTACACTAAAGTAGTTACAACAAAGTAATTACAACAAAGTAGATACAACAAAGTAATGACAACAAAGTAGCTACAACAATGTAGTTGCAAAAAAGAAGTGACAACGATGTAGTTATGCCAAAGTAGTGACAACAATGTAGTTACAGCAAAGTAATTCCTACAAAGTAGCTACATCAAAGTAGTTACAACAACGTAGTTACAACAGAGTAGTTACACGAAAGTAGCTGCAACAAAGTAGTTACAACAACGTAATGCCAACAGAGTTGTTACAACAACGTATGTATAACAGAGTAGTTACGACAGAGTAGTTGCCACAACGTAGTTACAACAGAGTAGCTACCACAACTTAGTTACGACAAAGTAGCAACACCCACTTTGCAACAACAAAGTAGTTACAACAAAGTACTTACAATAACGTTGTTACAACAACGTAGTTACAACATAGTATCTACAGCATAGTAATTACCACAAAGTAGTTACAACAAAGTAGCTACCACACAGTAGTTACAACAATGTAGTTACAACAAAGTAGCTACAACACAGTAGTTACAACAATGTAGTTACAACAAAGTAGTCACAACAGAGTAAATAAAACAAAGTAGTTCCAACAACATGTTACAAAAACGTAGTAAGAAAAACGTTGTTACAACAGAGTAGTCACAACAACGTACTGACAATAAAGTGGTTAGAACAGCATAGCTATAACAACGTCGTTACACCAACGTAGTTATAACAGTGTAGTTACAACAGATTAGTTCCAACAAAGTAACTATAACAACTTAGTTACGACAAAGTAGTTACAACCAATTAGCTACAACAAAATAATTACAACAAAGTAATTACAACAACTTAGTTACAACCAATTAGCTACAACAAAATAGTTACAACAAAGTAATTTCAACAACTTAGTTACAACAAAGTAGTTACAACAACATAGTTACACCAACGTAGTTATAACAAAAGCAGTTACAACAAAGTTGTTACAACAAAGTAGTTACAACAGAGTAGTTACAACATAGTAGTTGCAACATAGTAGTTACAACAAAGTAGTTACAACAAAGTAATTACAACAAAATAATTACAACAAAGTAGTTTTAAGAACGTAGTTACAACAACGTAGTTATAACAAAGTAATTACAACAAAGTAGCTACAACAAAGTAGCTACAACAACGTAGTTACAACAGAGTAGTTACACCAACATATTTATAGCAAAGTAGTTACAACAACATAGTTACAACAAAGTAGTTACACGAACCTAGCTACAACAAAGTAGCTACAACTTAATAGTTGCAAAAATGTAGTTACAACAACGTAGATAAAACAGATTAGTTACAATAGAGTATCTACAACAAAGCAGTTATAGCAATATAGTTACAAAAAGTAGCTACGACAAAGTAGTCACAACAACATCGCTACAACCACGTAGTTACACAACGTAGTTACAAAAAACAGCTACAAGAATGTAACTACAACATAGTAGTTACAAAAACGCAGTTAAACAGAATAGCTGCTACAAAGTAGTCACAACAAAACAGCTACAACAACGTAGTTACAACAAAGTAGTTACAACAAAGTAGTTACAACAAAGTAGTTCCAGCATAGTAGTTACACCAAAGTAGTTACAACAAAGAAATTACAAAAAAGTAGTTACAACAATGTAGTTGCAACAAAGAAGTGACAACAATGTACTGACAACTATGTAGTTACAACAAAGTAGTTACAACAACATAGTTACATCAACCTAGTTACAACAAAACAGTTACAACAAAGTAGATACAGCAAAGGAATTACAACAAAATAGCTACAACAAAGTAGGTACAACAACATAGTTACAACACTTAGTTAGAACAGAGTAGCTACCACATAGTAGTTACACCAAAGTAGTTACAACAAACTAATTACAATAAAGTAATTACAACAAAGTAGTTACAATAACGTATGTATAACAGAGTACTTACGACAGAGTAGTTGCCAAAACGTAGTTACAACAGAGTAGCTATCACAACTTAGTTACGACAAAGTAGTAACAACCACTTTGCTACAAAACAGTAGTAACAACAAAGTACTTAAAACAACGTTGTTACAACAACATAGTTACAACAGAGTAGCTACAACATAGTAATTACCACAAAGTAGCTACAACAAAGTAGCTGCAACACAGTAGTTACAACAATGTAGTTACAACAAGGTAGTTACAACAGAGTAGATAAAACAAAGTAGTTCCAACAACATAGTTACGAAAACGTAGTTAGAACAACGTTGTTACAACAGGGTAGTCACAACAACGTACTGACAACAAAGTGATTAGAACAACATAGCTATAACAACGTCGTTACACCAACGTAGTTATACAAGTGTTGTTGCAGCAGAGTAGTTCCAACAAAGTAATTATAGCAACTTAGTTACGACAGAGTAGTTACAACCAATTAGCCACAACAAAATAGTTACAACAAAGTAATTACAACAACTTAGTTACAAGAAAGTAGTTACTACAACTTAGTTACAACAAAGTAATTACACCATTTTAGTTCCAACAATGTAGTTGCCAAAAATTGGTTACAACAACGTAGTTCCAACAATGTAGTTACAACAGAGTAATTACAACAAAGTAGTTACAACAACATGGTTCCAACAACGTAGTTACAAGTATGTAGTTACAACAAAGTAGTTCCAGCAATGTAGGTACAACAAAGTAGTTACTACAACGCAGTTACAACAACATAGTCACACCAAAGTATTTACAACAACATAGTTACACCAACGTAGTTACAACGAAAATAGTTACAACAAAGTTGTTACAACAAAGTAATTACAACAACGTAGTTACAATAACATAGTTACAACAGAGTAGTTACAACATAGTAGTTACGACAAAGTAGTTACAACAAAGTAGTTTCAACAACGTAGATAAAACAACGTAGTTTGAACAAAGTAGTTACAACAACGTAGTTACAACAAAGTAGTTACAACAACGTAGGCATAGCAGAGTAGTGACGACATAATAGTTTCTACAAGGTAGTTACAACAGAGTAGCTAACACAACTTAGCTACGACAAAAGAATAACAACCAATTTGTTACAACAAAGTAGTTACAACAACATTGTTACATCAACATAGGTACACCAGCGTAGTTACAACATAGTGGTTACACCAAGGTAGTTACAACAAAGTAATTACAACAGAGTAGCTACAACAATATAGTTGCAAAACAGAAGTGACACCGATGTAGTTATACCAAAGTAGTGACAACATTGTAGTTACAACAATGTAGTTACAACAAAGTAATTCCAACAAAGTAGCTACAACAAAGTAGTCACAACAACGTAGTTATAACAACGTAGTTACAACAGAGTAGTTACACGAAAGTAGCTGCAACAAAGTAATGACAACAACGTAATGCCAACAAAGTAGCTACAACAACGTATGTATAACAGAGTAGTTACGACATAGTAGTTGCCACAACGTAGTTACAACAGTGTAGCTACCACAACTTAGTTACGACAAAATAGCAACAACCACTTTGCTACAACAAAGTAGTTACAACAAAAGCAGTTACAACAAAGTTGTTACAACAAAGTAATTACAACAAAGTAGTTACAGCATAGTAGTTACAACAACGCAGTTACACCTAAGTAATTACAACAGAGTAGTTACAACAAAGTAGCTACAACAAAATGGTTCCAACAGCGTAGTTGCAAGCATGTAATTACAACAAAGTAATTACAACAGAGTAGCTACAACAATATAGTTGCAAAACAGAAGTGACAACGATGTAGTTATACCAAAGTAGTGACAACATTATAGTTACAACAATGTAGTTACAACAAAGTAATTCCAACAAAGTAGCTACAACAAAGTAGTCACAACAACGTAGTTATTACAACGTAGTTACAACAGAGTAGTTACACGAAAGTAATGCAAGCAAAGTAGTTACAACAACGTATGTATAACAGAGTAGTTACGACATAGTAGTTGCCACAACGTAGTTACAACAGTGTAGCTACCACAACTTAGTTACGACAAAATAGCAACAACCACTTTGCTACAACAAAGCAGTTACTACAACGCAGTTATAACAACGTAGTTACACCAAAGTATTTACAAAAACATAGTTACACCAACGTAGTTACAACAAAAGCAGTTACAATAAAGATGTTACAACAAAATAATTACAACAAAGTAGTTACAACAACGTAGGTATAACAGAGTAGTGACGACGGAGTAGTTGCCATAAGGTAGTTGCAACAGATTAGCAAACGCAACTTAGTTACGTCAAAGTAGTGACAACCACTTTGTTCCAACAAAGTAGTTACAACAGAGTAGTTACAACAACATTGTTACATCAACATAGTTACAACAACGTAGTTACAAGAGTAGTTACACCAAAGTAGTTACAACAAAGTAATTACAACAAAGTAGTTACAACAATGCAGTTGCAACAAATAAGTGACAACAATGTAGTTACAAAAAAGTAGTGACAACAATGTAGTTACAACAAAATAGTTACACCAATGTAGTTACAGCAAAGCGGTGAAAACAACGTAGTTACAACAAAGTAATTACAACAGAGTAGTTAGCAAAAAGTAGCTACAGCAAAGTAGTTACAACAATGTAGTTACAACAATGTAGTTACAACAAATTAGTTACAACAACGTGGTTTCAACAACGTAGTGACATCAATGTCGCTACAACCAAGTGGTTACAACAATTTAGTTACAACAAAGTAGTTACAGCAACGTAGTTATCACAAGGTAGTTACAACAGAGTAGTTACAATAAAGTAGTTACAACAGAGTAGTTACAACAAAGTAGTTATCACAACGTAGTTACAACAGAGTAGTTAGAACTATGTAGTTATTACAAAGTAGTGGCAACAATGTAGTTACAAGAAAGTGGTTACAACAATGTAGTTACAACAGAGTAGGTACAACACAGTAGTTAACACAACGTAGTTACAACAGAGTAGTTACAACAAAGTAGTTACAACAGAGTAGTTACAACACAGTAGCCACAACAACTTAGTTATGACAGCTTATATACGACAAAGTAGCTACAACAACTTAGTTACAACAACGTAGTTACAACAATGTATTTACTACAAAGTAGTTACAACAATGTAGTTACAGCAAAGTAGTGACAACAAAGTAGTTACAACAATGTAGGTACAAGAAAGTAGTTACAACAATGCAGTTACTACAAAGCAGTTACAACAATGTAGTTACCACAACGTACCTACAACAGAGTAGTTACAACAAAGTAGTTACAACAATGTAGTTACAACAAAGTAGTTACAATAAAGTAGTTAGAACAACGTAGTTACAACAAAGTAGATAAATACACTAATTACAACAAATTAGTTAAGATAATATAGTAATAACAAATTAGTTACAACAAACTAATTACACCAAAACCAATCAGTCTTATATTTTTCTCCTTAATGCTGCATACTTAGCAGAGAAGCAACAATGCCAATGTTATAGTCCTTTGTTTGACCCAATCGGGTTCTAACCCACGATCTACTGCACTCAATGCTAGAACGATAACCATTACACCACGAATGGAGTTGAGTCTTCAGGTGATTGGTATATAATTTTGAAGCCAGGAATTGATTACGATATACCATGTCTAGCACCTGATTAACAATTTAATGATGGTGCATATCTTTTAGTTTTAACTATGACAAGCATGCTCATCTTTTTTTAACATTACGAAAATCCCGTCTTTGTACTGAAAATCGTTATGGTGCTATATAATAAGTTAGAAATGACAACATCCAGTACATCGTAGATATGTCATTTCATATCCATTCAAATAAACGTCAGAGAAAACAGAAGAGGCAATCAAGAATGAACAATCAAAAGTCATTGATAAAATTAGGCACTCAGGACACAGGGCAAAGATAAACAAAATACTTAAACGCAACAGATCACAGAAAACCAAAATGATGAGCAATACGGATCCTGCAAATGCCAAGTTCTTCCAAGAAGAACATGCTTACCATTACAGACCAGCATAATGAAATAACCAGGGTAAGCTAATATAAAATATGCTTAAGCCAATGATAGAACCAAGAGGTGACTGACAAATTTGATCATTTGAGCCACGTAGCATAGATAGTCGGCTCTAGTTGTGTACGTACAGATAATCGCGTACATAGCTTCGCGTTCAATGGAAATAAAACATAGTATTCATATTTGATAAGGGAAATCTTTTTGATATCATTAAATTCATTTACTATAATCGTGCAACAGGAATGCATTCTCCATATATTTTAAAAGAATAATAAAGCAACGTGTTTGTCCTTGATTACATGCCAAAAACGTTTTAAATTTAGTTAATCTCTGTTTTCATCAAACTGTAGAATGATAATTGTTAAATGAATTAATACAGTTGTGTTCCTTTCCTACACAGTTATCTACATAATACATACAGACATCAGATATTTTGTTGACATTGGTTTCCCTCGACAGACAATATATACGTTACTGAAATAACGGAAGTTAATATATGGTAGTTTTAGAGAAGATAAATTATATATTATAAATAACATATATAATCAGATAATAGACTTACAAAACAGAAGTATTGGTCGGTATATCTGTTGGAATACTGCTTTGTCCCCGATTCCTGCAATCAACAGTGAATCCCTGTTGAGTGACAGTACAATTACAGTCACTAGGACATGGTGAAGCCACACCAACAAGTGAAATCACAGCAAATGTTGCTGTTATAAGAAACTCCATTTTTCTTCGTCAGTCTACAAAGATAAAAATATGTTTTTTAATTAGTAGTCATTGCTATATGTTATTAAAACACTCTGATTCTACCGAAACGTCTCCTGACACTGAATCATTAAAAAGTCCGAGATTTTGATTGACAATATGTTTGCTATGTTTGAGGGACGTGCCTTTCAACAGATAGTAGGCTTTCCTATGAGTATCAACTGTTTCGTCCCATCTACTGTTCCTTTCTTAGTACAAGACAGACTTTTTACAAGGTTTTAAAAAAAAATACGAAAAGAAGCTAGTTCGGTTCTCTAATGTCACCGTATGCTACAAAGATGATGTCCTTTCACTAAAACATCTTGCTGCGTTTGTTGATAGCATCTTTCCCATTACCGCAGATACAGCTAGATATGTTTCATACATTAACTCACACCTCGAGATTGACAGTTAGAGCCAGTTTAGAACGAAGCTGTACGCCAGAAGAGATGATATCAATTTTGCATTTGTCACGCATTTGATCCGATATTCCAGTGCTTGTTGTTCCTATCATGATTGTTTTCATAGACTGTTGATACTAACAAGGAAGCTACTGAACCAATGGTTCCTAGTGGTTCAGTCGAAATCATCACTTGTAAACTATTATGGACTCCACTATGACATGGTTAACCGCTATGGAATATCTGTGTCACAAATGACCACGTATATGTTCCGTTTGTCGCAATCACAATCTGGTCCTTTCCTCATTTGTAACATATCACCGGGTTTGTAACAAGAGTAACCCGATGGGTGAAACTAGTGGAGAAGGAACTGATTTCCCTGTCGGAGCACTAGGGGTCACTCCCATATTGGGTTCGTGTTTTTAGATTTTTAGTTTTTAGTTTTTTAAGCTCACGATTTTAAGTGGGGTTGGGGCTGCTTGGTCTTTAGTTATATGTGTAGTGCTTTGTGAATTTAGGGGTCGTCACGGTCGTGATCGTATGAGTTTGTTAGTTAAGCTATGATATCCTTTTGAGACAATCAGTGCAGCGCATTCATTTTATATCATGCATTTCAAAACACTAATGGAGGCTTTTCCTCTAACAATGTTATGTATTTCATGGTTTTTTTTATTTTTTTTTGGGGGGAAGGGTAAGTCTATGGTATGCTTCTTTCTTCAACACATGTTTTACTAATCTCATTCTGACAGGCTTGCTGCATACAGATAAAGCCTTCACCCTGTGACGACGAAATGTATCTAACACTGCTAAAGATGGAAACGGATAAGAGGTGGCTTATAATCGTTGACTAGCTATGATATGAGAGATGGCCTCTAATCATTGGTTAGCTAAGATGTCGGAGATGGCATATGATCATTGGCATGATAAGATGAGAGAGATGACTTATTATCATTGGCTAGCTAAGATGTAGATGTTGTAGTAAATTATGTCGATGTGATTAATGAGCTATACTTCGTCATATATAACAGTAGTAAATTAACCAATAACATTGTAGTATAAAACAATATATTATTGTGTATTGTATATCACAGGTATGAAGTATTTATTATCTCAGCTGGCTTAAACATATACATTATAGCTTATCGTAGATTTTGAATATCAAAATAAGACCACGAGTGACCGAAGTACGCATAGGGATTAGACTAGTGTGAGTTTAATAATTAATGCGTATTAGGTTACGACTGGTCTTATTTTGATATTTAAAATGTATGGTGTAGCTATGCTGTTTATTATATAGACTTCAAAAAATTCTTATATATTATATTTTTTAATGTGCATATTTCATTCCACGCGTATGAATCTATGAGCAATGATAGTGCAACATTATTAATCTACAAGTCGTAACTAAGGGGTTCAGCTGGAAGGATCCACCATCTTGAAAATGTCAAATCCTACATGTCATATTTAGAACAATGCACATAACATAATTAAAATGCATACCTTAAAAACTTATTTTTGTTAAATTTGATCAAAATTGAAGCGGACACGAAACCAAATAACGTATATTCTTTAAGTTTCAAAATGGAAATCTTCATATGACGTCAATGACGTCATGATTGTTTGTACCAAAGTCGTTAATAACATTTCGCTGAATGTTTTCAGTTTAAAATCGTATGTGCATTTTCCGCAACACAACAAGGAACGTAGCCACCACACTTATAGTTGTGCAAAAGTAGTTCCAGCGGAAAAAGAAACACTGATATTTCATATATGAGATAACGGAATTTATTTCACAGATAAAGCACCATAAATCACACCTATCTTTTTAAAAAATCCATATATTGATTTGTTTATTCTACACATTCCAATATACATGTATTCATTGGCTTGTTTATTCTACACATTAAAATGTTCATGTAGTCATTGGCTTGTTTATTCTACACATTAAAATGTTCATGTAGTCATTGGCTTGTTTATTCTACACATTACAATATACATGTATTCAATGAAGACTGGTTAACTTCCTGTAGAAGAGAATTATTCACACACTGCTCAGTATTGTTTTTATTTTTCAGGAGTTATCTTTTTTTGCACATGCTCTTGTCTTTCCATTGTCATATTCCTGCATGTTAGGTATTATCCTATATTTATTAATGTATCTTATGTATTATGATATGTTTATTCGTGTAGGCTAGGTAAAATATTATGCTTATTCATGCATCTTAGGTATTATCATATGTTTATTCATATATCTTAGGTATTATCCTATGTTTTTGCATGTATCTTAAGTATTATTCTTTGTTTAGTCATTATCTTAGGTATTTTCCGATGTTTATTCATGTATCTTAGGTATTATCATATGTGTATGCGTGTATAGTATGCATTATCCTACGTATTTCATGTATGTTGGGCATTATCTTATGTTTATTCATGTATCTGATGTATTATTCCACTATGTAAATGTATCTCTAGTAATGATATCATTTGATTGGTGTAGAGTAGCGAAGTAAGTTGATAATTTCAGTTGCTTTACTATATAATGCCAAAATCACAAAACCAAGAGAGAAGTTTGAAAGAAAACTATTCAGAATTCACCAAAGCGTTGGCCTCATGGAATATAACATTCCTTTCCCTTGCATAAAGGAGATATGAATTTGTTCACCCTCGAAATAGTCATATTTCCCTCGGGCGTTGCCCTCGGGAAATACAACTTTTCTCACTTGAACAAATCTTCATATCTCCCTTATACAAGGGAACTAAATGTATATTATCCTATGTTTATTCATGTATCTTAGGTATTATCCTATGTCCATTCCTGTATCTTGAGTATACTCCTATGTTTATTCATGTATCGTAGGTAGTATCCTATGTTTATTCATATATTTTAGATATTATTCTATGTTTATTCATATATCTTTGGTATTATCCTATGTTTTCTTTTCATGTATCTTTGGTATTATCCTATATTTATTCATGTATCTTAGGTATTATTCGATGTGTTTTCATATATCTTCGGTATTATCCTACGTTTTTCGTGTATGTTAGGTATTATCCTATGTTTTTCCATATATCTTTTGTATTATCATATGTTTTTTTTTTCATTTATCTTTGGTATTATCCTATGTTTATTACTTATCTGATGTATTATCCTATGTTTACACATGTATCTTAGGTATTATCCTATGTTTATTCATGTATCTTTGGTATTATCCTATGTTTATATTTATGTATCTTAGATATCTATCTTATGCTTATTCATATATCTTAGGTATTAGTGCATGTTAACGACGCCAAACCATTGTTAGGACAGCGGATTATTTTCTGATATTCTACAGGGTATTTCTTTGTTTTTGGGAATATGAACTTTAACTATTTACTATTTTAGGCCTAAAAAGTGTTTGCTATATTATGGGACTTACGGGTATAGAATATCAGTTTTATATATACGTCAAAGTTCTACTCGATTAGCATATGCATTGTAAACATTGTGTCAATTAACCTGGTCAACATAGTACTGCACTAAAGCATCAATGTGTATATGACTCTTCATAGTAAACTTTATTTTCAAATATAGATGGAACATCTCTATACATGACAAATTGATCAACAGTTACATGTGTATTAAATCTGACATAATATACATTCAGAACTGAGTCCGTGAATTTTTAAAATAGGGGGTTATAATATTTAATGCAACTTCAACAATATTTCAGCTATATCGTGGCGGTCAAATTTATTGGTAAAGAAAACGGGAGTACCCTGAGAAAACCACCGACTTGTCGTAAGTCACTGAATAACTTGATCACATCATGTTGTATCGAGTACATCTCGACTGAGCGGGATTCGAACTCACAACGTTATTAGTGATAGGCACTGACAGAAGAATACGGCGTATACCTCAAGGAACAACTGTACCTTACGATGGAGACTCAGTAATTATATGGGTTTGTATCTCTCATGATTGCAAGTTGGCCTTGATCACCATGCGAGGAAACCTAACAGGTGACCTGTAGATCAGAGATGTATTACAACCAGTTGTTATTCCCCATTTCGACAACCATCTACTAGCTGCATGACCTGTGTTTATGAATGACCAAGCCAGGCCGCATCGTGCAATGACAGTAACAGCCTACCTTCAAAGTGAAACTGATACTACTCTTCCGTTGCCAGCAGTGATCCCGGATATTTATCCAATAAATTATGGTTGGGACATGCTAGGCCGTCGTGTACAGGCATTTAAACCTCCTGTACGAAATATATGTCAATTGGAAGCAGCATTGTATTGGAAATGGCGGCAGCTACCACAGCAGCACATCCGACGACTGACTGGAAGGATGAGACGGAGGGCTGATGCCATCATCCAAGCACGTGTTGGTTTCACTCGATACTGAACATTGAACCATTGATGTCGTTAAATGACCCACAATTCAAGTTTTCCAAGTGAAATGACAATCTAATTAAAATTCGAGCTGTAAATGCTCCCGCTCTTGCTATGTTGCGCGACATAATAAAATCGGGAGCAATTAAAGATCAAATTTTAATTAGATTGGTAAAATGACATCTTTTCGTGCATTATGAACTGTGAAAGTCAATACTTAACATGGACATTTTTAGGGTAAAAATGTGTTTTGTGCTTTGTATGACAATCTATTAATTTAATTATCATTTCTTTTGATAAGAAGAGTTTGAATATACCAAAGGGGTAATCAGAATCCTTATATCGAAGAAGAACTGACAACACAATGGCCAAACGAAAAATTACAAATGGACAACCAACGATCTACAAAACATACTTATAAAACTAAACATCGAGTAACACGAATCCTACTAAAACCCGCGGGTGAACACAGGTGATCCTAAAGGGTAAGCAGTTCCTGCTCCATTAGTGATACCCCTTCGTGTTAATCTAGTTACAAATGCAGAAAGGAGCGGGAAGTGTTTACGACAAATGTAAGATTGTTGTTGTCATTTGTGACAGAGATATTCCATAGAGGTTAATCAAGTCATTGTGGTGGCATTTGTGTTTCTAAAATTATTTGATCCGTAATCTTATAACACTAATCGTTTCATTTGTCATTTTAAGAAAAACATGGAAGTGCCTATTTTGTTTTCTTTGTATATATTACACCACGAATAATGCGTCGATATGTACTATTGGTAATGTAATCCAACTTCCTTGTAACTTCACACTCGTGTGGACGTTGTAAACACCAACCATTTTTATTTCAATTCTGTCACGTTCATCCTCACCTTAACATTGTATAACACACTACATGCACTGTAACAGAGGACTAGTGAGTTTTCTTTCTCAGGTATACCTCCCGTTTATTGACATTTGTTGTAGTTGCTGTTATCAACCATGTCTAACTTCTAATGTATAGACGTTGAAGACAGTGAAAGATGTTCTGTACAGTTTAATACTTATTACAGGAGTTTAATTCTTTTTCATCGAGACGAAATGACGAGGGTAAAAGAAAAGATAACATCAATTGAATGTCATGTCGAGTACGTTCATTGTGAATTCCAAACACTTCATAATGAAGCAATCCGAACTACTGAGGACAAACTATTCGATGAAACAGGTCAACGTTTGGCGTATAAGGCTATACATACTATCCAATCAGAATCAGTTTGTATACTCCAAGGTCACAAAATAATAGTAACGGGTTTATTTATAATGTTACCTGTTCTATGATGTACTATTGTTATTAAGCAGTATAAGCATACATCAATGTATTTGATTTTTGTATATGTTTGTTAAAACTAACACAAACTATAATAACTACAATGTGAATTTATCACATGCTCCTACATTCAATACCATGTGTGTCGTAGTGGTCAATATTGATAATTTTATTTTATTTATTTTTATATTTTGTTTTTGTATTCTTTTTGAAACATGCTGCAACCTGGAAAATTTCAATACATGCGAACCTGTAGCTACTCTGTCTACAGAGTCATTGTTGACTGACAACTTTGTAGGCGTGAGAATTGTAATATTTTCATGGCTATCAATGTTTGACAATGGATAGTGGCTTATCTTCTTACAGAGTGGCTATTGGTATTTTTTATATGAAGATTCGTCCTGTGACAGTAAAACACCGATATACAAAAAGGTATAGTTTTCTCAACTTGTTGAATGAATTATTGAATAGAATATATTATTGTGCATACTTATGTGGATATCCATTTAAATATTATTTTGTTAACATATATTTTGTATTATTTATTATAAATATTGTACTATTGATATCAGGTGATGTTGAAACGAACCCGGGACCTGGGAACACTAGCACAGACCAGAACTATCGTTTATCCATTTATCACCATAATATACGAAGTATAAGAAACAAGATAAATGATATAGTACATATTGTACAAGATTTTGATATTGTTTTCTTTACCGAAACGCACTTAGACGGTTATATTGAGTCAGAAAATATTTTATTACCAGGGTTTGAAAAACCTATTCGGAAGGATAGAAATTCCGCGGAAGGTGGTGTTATTGTATATTTCAAAAATAATATCCGATTTTCTAGACGTGATGACCTAGAATCAGCAAATGTTGAATCAGTGTGGTTTGAGCTATTTACTAAGCAATCTTCTATACTTGTTAACAATACTTATAGATCAGAACGCCAGTGCGATCCAAATTTTTGGACTCTTTTTGACGATATGTTAAAGGCAGCAATGGACGAAAATGTTAATATTATATCTCTTGGTGATCTCAACAAAAATGTTATGGTTAATCTACCTACTTGTGTATTTGATATCCTTACTGTTAATGGGTTGACTAACTTAATTGTTAATCCCACACATTTTTCTGGTAACAGTGAAACTTTAATAGATCCTATTTTAGTAACGGACAGTGTGCATGTTATAGACAGCGACACTATACCTATTGACAGATCAATTAGTGACCATGACGGTACATATGTCACAATTCACAGCGGCTATGACCATAAACAATCATTTAAAAGAGACGTTTGGAATTACAAGCGTGCTAATTATGATCTTATGAAATCAAAAATAAAAGGAGTAAATTGGTACGAGCTTATCTATAAGGCAACCGAGATCAACACAGCATGTAAACAATTTTACAGACAATTTCATGGCCATTTGTAAATTATGTATTCCATCGCAAAAAATAATTATACGTGAAGACGACAAGATCTGGTTCGACTCAAACTTACGAACTGCAATTAGACTGAGAGACGACTTCGACGATTGTATTTAAAAAACAATTCAGACCACAATCATTCAAAATTTAAAAACCAGCGAAACAAAGTAAACAATATGAAAAAATACGCGAAGGAAAAATGTTACACGGAAATAAATGAAAATTTGAAAGACATAAAATCATCAAATAGTAGACTATATTGGAAAACAATAAAAACGTTGCTAAAAAATTAAAGTCCAGATAAAAAGACACCCCGTTACATTATCCGTGGAATAACATGAACTTGGTTTACGAAAATGAGGAAAAGTGTAATATACTGAACAAGTACTTCTGTTCAGTAGCACATTTAGAAAACGAGAATAAAAATGTACCCGACTTCGATGAAAGAGGAAGTGAAACGATTGGTAATTTTATAGTTTTTGAGCAAGATGTCGTTCATATTATCTCGACTCTAAACCCAAACAAGGCAGTGGGACCAGATTTGATAAGTAATAAAATGATAATTGCCGCTAAAAATGAAATTGCTCTACCTCTTTCTATGTTGTTCAACAAATCACTGAAACTAGGTGTTTTCCCGTCGGATTGGAAAATGTATCATGTTATCCCACTTTTAAGAAAAGAGACAACTCTCTGGTATCTAATTACAGGCCAGTGGCACTGTTATGTTGTATTTGTAAAGTCTTAGAAAAAATCGTTAATAAACATTTATATAACCATCTACACCAAAATCTACTATTATATAGATTCCAGTCTGGGTTTTTACCAGGCCAATCTACAAGTCACCAACTGATTGAGTTATATCACGAAATACTACTGGCATTAGATAATAGTCATTTGACATCTGTAACATTCTGTGATATTAGTCGTGCTTTCGATAGAGTTTGGATTAGGGGTTTAATTTTAAAACTAAAAAGATATGGTATCAAAGATACGCTTTTACGATGGCTTAATAGTTACTTAGAAAACAGAAATCAGAGAGTTGCCTTGAAGGATGGAATATCAATGGCTGGTAATTTACGTACTGGTGTTCCTCGGGGGTCAGTTCTGGGTCCTCTTTTGTTCTTAGTGTATGTCAATGATATTGCCGATGAAGTTTTAGGCTTATGTAGACTATTTGCAGATGACACATCGATAGTTCATTCTGCTCATGACCAACATACCCTCGTCAACTTGACGGATATAGACGTGAGTAATCTATCGAACTGGTCAGAACAATGGCTTGTTAAACTTATTCCAGATAAAACAGATATAATGATATTCAGTATTAGAAACCGCGATTTTAACTTTAATTTTAATTTTAATAATATCAAGATTGATCCTGTTGCCACACATAGACACTTGGGCGTATATTTTAGTTCGGATTGCAAGTGGACTATTTATATTAACAAAATTATTGAAAAAAACGTCAAAGCAATTAAATGTTCTACGAAAACTTAAGTTCAAGCTTAACCGTGAATATTTAGAAATAATATATTTAACGTTTATTCTTCCCATTTTGGGGTATTCTTGTGAAGTATGGGACAACTGTGGTCAGGTGAATGACGATCGTTTAGAAAAAATAAATCTCGAAGCTGCTCGAATTATTACAGGTTTGACTATATATACAAGCACATAATCATTATATCGCGAAACAGGTTGGGAAAAACTTTCAATCAGACGGGAACAGCGAAAACTTGTTTTATTTTACAAAATAACCCAAGGCCAGTGTCCTGAATATTTGACTGATCTGATGCCACCACTTGTCACTGAATCTACTAACTATTACTTGCGAAGTAGTCAAAATTATTCCACACCTCTATCACGTCTTATTCTTTACCAGAAATCATTTTTCCCGGAAACCCTCAAACTTTGGAATGATCTATGCATAATTATACGCAATTCCCCGTCTGTACATATTTTTAAAAGGAAACTAAAATTCAAATACTTTCAATACCCCCGGCCGCCAACATATCACTTCATCGGCAATAGAAAATGTATTATACATCATGCCAGATTACGCCAAAAATGTAGTTCTTTAAGATCAGATCTTTTCAGAAGTAATTTGATAGAAAATTAAATTTGTTCATGTGGAGTTTGTCCTGAAACTGCTGAACATTATTTTTTATACTGCACAAAATATGTTACTGCACGAAATAAGTTGAAAAATAATATAGAACTGATAAATATACCTTTTGTATTAAATATATTACTTCCAGCAAATTCAGTTATTTGTCAAAGAAACGGGGCGCTTCATTGAATAAATTTTGAAATTACTATACCAGGAATGCAAGCATGTTTCTTTTTTCTCCTCTCTTTATTTTGTTCCTTTGTTTCTTTGTTTCTTTTATCTCATTCAATTTCTTTTTATTTTTTTGTTTAAAGCGAAAGCTACTTAAAGAAAATTAACCAGTCGAAAACAATTTATCTTAATATCCTCTCTCATACTTCCTATCATGAAAAGATGTTCTCGAAATGTACTTATTTCGCTGAAGTTTACATGTCTGTTTTATCTCTGTCACCAATTGTTATAATGTTAAATGTAGAGTATTTCTGTATATGTCAATGTATGTATATCATGTAAATAACGGAGACAGCAACCTAAATTGTATAATTTGTGCCTGATCCTTCTGTCTTGTTTATGACAAATAAATATGTTTAAACCAACGTTTGGCGTTTGAAAATTGGGTCAGAAACTATAATTTGATTATTCGGGGTGTGCAATGCTCCGTAAAAGATTTAAAACACCAGGAGTGTGACATTATTTTTCTAATTGATATTCGATGATCTAAATATAAAAAAAGCCGTGGAAAACAGAATGGGGTGTAATGCCTTCTTTGCCCCTCTGAACAGCACAAGTCGCGAGGTTGCTATAATGTTTAAAAATGATTTTTTACACAATTAAACCGAAGATGCGAAAGAACATTGCATTATACTAGATATCTCAACCTAGGAACAGGGTCTCTTTTTAATGGCACTCTATTGATCCAATGAGGACTCGCCGAATTTATTATCTTTTTTTTGGAAAAATTCAAAGGTAAGCTGGTGTCACTAAGTAACACGTCTAGAATAAGCTGGCACACTGGAAGGTTGTCCAGGAGTTATGCATCAGACAATTTTCCAGTGTCAGTCCCTTTCCAATAATTCCATAATCAAGAAAGAGGTCGTGGAACTTGGAAGTTTAATAACTGTCTCCTCTATCAAACAGACTATGTCGCATTGGTGAAAAACTGTATACATGAAGTCTTTTTCCTGTATAGTCTCACATTCGGAGATGAAGATCTTACATTTAGTATTACTGATCAGTTAGTATGGGAAATAATAAAAAGGACTAATATAAGGAAACTATTGCATTTGCAAGTCTTAGAAGTCTTCGAGTGACATAATCTTTCGAAGGGAGATACTTCGTCATATGACACTCTTACAAGGTTGATAATTGCATAATATAATTAATATATATGACTCTTGATAGAAAACATTGTGAAAAAAATATCAACAACTTGCTTAAAAAAGCAATTGATCAATATATACAATGCAGGATACACATATTTTTAAATCTGGCGTAATTTATGTTCAGAAAGGACGAGTACGTGAACTTTTAAAATATATTCTCGCAATGTTTAAAAATACAACTGAACCGACCGTAAGTAATTAGGAATCAGAAACACAATAGGGGAACATGTATGATACTTAAATTATCAAAAGATAAATCAGAATCGAAAGTATGTATGCTGATAACAATTTTCGATTGTGTCTTATGTGGCCTTCTAAATATTAAAAGTCTAAAGATATAAAACAAAAGAGTGTTGCAAATGGAAATATATTATGCAAAATAATACACTCCAACTTTTTGATTCTTAAAAAAACATTAACTCGAACTCTTCTCGATCCTTACGGTTCTCGTTGATTTTTTTAAGAATCTACAGTTGGAATGTATTCTCCATTACGGAAACAAATTGTTCAATAGTTCAATTTCTTTTAGCTGCAATCCTCTATCAAGGAAATCCTTGAACCACACGTCCTGGAATAATATGTGAAGATGCAAAAGCATAATAATTGTTATATATTACTTCAATACAAAAATAGTCTTACCTCAAGCCTCTCTTTTCATCTTGTTTGAACTGGTACACCAGTACGTAGACAATAATCTATTGGTAATGTAACCCCGACTTCCTTGTAACTTGATACTCAAACGGTAAATAACAAAACAAGTTTAAATTCTGTCATGGACATGGAAGAATGAAATCGTTGAAGTGTGACAATAACATGAAAAAACAAAAAACGACCACAATGTCGGAACAGGTACTAAATAGTAGAGAGGCGATATCCTCCAGCACACAACTACATAATTACTCACTCAGCCTGGTGGAGACACTTCATTGTATAATAAGTGGAGGTGTTCAATGAGTTTTATTGGGCCACGAGCAAAGAAAGGCAGATGGATACAACCGTCGCTGGTTAGTTCTATTAGGGAATCACCTCCTCCAGGCAACTCTTGGAAATGCAAGTATGGATACCCATTTATTTACCTGTCAATCCTTACACTCGACTCACGAAGACTAAACTGTTGCCTGAGACCGACGGCTAAAGACAACAGTTCAGCGTGAGGGTCAAACAAATGAATGTTGTTCGAGAACACAGTCAGTAACTAATTTGTTATATCTTTTCCTCCCAAATATTTAGGAAATGTACTGTTTTTGATGTTTTGTGTTTGTCGTGGTTTTTTTTCTTAACTTCAAGCTTTTTTTTGGTCTAAAATAAGTGTAAATCATAGAAAAATATGTTTCCACGTGTATAAATGTAAACACGAAAGTAAATAATATTTAACTGTTAATGTGAAAACTGTAATTTTTCAACACTACGCTTTAACTTTTTAGCAAATTTAGAAGCTAAATTACTGTGTCCACTGTTACAAGGAAGTAATTTGAATGGTGCCATTGCTGGTTACCAGACGACAGATCACATGACGCAACTGTTCAATGGAAAGTGTTATTATAATGAGGCAGTCAAGAAACCACAATCGGGGAACACACTGAAGAACTGTTGACCGGTCAACAGACTAATGCTGAGGGGATTAAGAGAAGGACGTTAAAACAGCTAACTCATTATAATTTAGTTATAATGCATTTATATAGAAAATATCCCATAAAAGTAAAACAAAGAAGAATATTACACATGACTTGGTGTTAACCGTTACAGAATATTACACATGACTTGGTTAACCGTTACAGAATATTACACATGACTTGGTGTTAACCGTTACATAATATTACACATGACTTGGTGTTTACCGTTACATAATATTACACATGACTTGGTGTTAACCGTTACATAATATTACACATGACTTGGTGTTAACCGTTACGGAATATTACACATGACTTGGTTAACCGTTACGGAATATTACACATGACATGGTGTTAACCGTTAGAGAATATTTGTGTCAATGATGACCATGGATATATTAATCATGCTTGTCGTAATCACAATCCGGTAATTTCCCCATTCATGACCTATCACTGGGTTTGTAACAAGAGTATTACAACGATGCTACTAGTGGAGCAGAAACTGCATCCCCTACCGGAGTACAAACTGCCCATCCTTCCGGAACACATTAATTCACTACTGGTTGTTAATGTGACTCGTCTTGGTCAATCTTTAGTTTCCTTTGTAGTATTTTTGTAGACCACAGTTTATTATTTTGTCCATTTAAAAAAAAATATGTATTAAGTGCCACTCTTCGCTATTTCTTGCTTTCGTATATAAGAAAAAATTGAAGATACCAAAGAGGTAATCAGATCATGTAAATCGAAGAAGGACAGACAACACAATGGCCAAAAGGAAAAGAACAAACAGCGATTCACAAAACATTGCACAGACAACAAAATATCGGGAACCACGAACCCCACTAAAAACAGGAGTGAACCCATGTGCTCCGGAGGGATAATCAGTTCCTGCTCCACACGTAACACCTATCGTATATAAACAATGTAGTAATTATGTTATTTAATAAATACATGTCATATTATTATCATGATTGTTTTTGTCCCGAACATATATTTGTTCAAAGACACTAAATAATTTGTTTGAGCTTGAATTGAGTAAATAAATCGGATTTTCACATACAGTATAATAATATAAACCATCAACTCCATTGTCGTTGAAGGGAACAGTGCTGTCCATGGACGAGTAGAAATTCATCATGGCTGTAAATGGGGGACAATCTGTGATGATTCGTTTGATGCAAAAGAGGGAAAAGTTATATGCCGCATGCTAGGATACGATGATATGTACGTTTACTTATAATACCTCTTAATGATATCATGGAAAGACAACATAAAAGGTGATGGTAAACTAGGTCACCAATATCCGGAAAACGAACTACTTTCTCTTATCTAATATCACTTAGCACCAGAAATTTTTATCTCGGCTTATGCCATTGGAAATCCATTTCCTATTATGTTTAAGGAAAAAGGAAGACTATTGCAATTATGTTCATCTCTATAGCAAGTAAACAAACAATAATCCATGTTTGTAAAGAGCCGGCACTGGTCAAGGGATGTGAAATTGAGCGGTAGTGAAGAGAAGAAATGATGACTAGGGCCGATCATAAAACACACTTTAGTTAAAGCGCTGTGTGCTTTTTAATAAACAAAAATACACAGAAAATCTCAATGTTTTGGTTAGGGGTATTTCATCACCAGCTATTTTCAATTCGATTGTCACTACGTAATTCTCTAATTTGTTTTACGAAATTACTCTATTTTCATTTTTACTAAGAATGGCGGTTTGAGCCCATAACAATATAAAAGTAGTTTAACCCCGACACTTTTCATTGAAGTGCAAGTACCATGCACGGAAAGTGTGCGGTCATGTATTTGTGTGGTAGGAGTATCGATTTTGCCTCTTGCTACGATTATTCTATTATAATTGTTGAGCTGTTCCCACCGTGTTATATTGATTGTTGTTCGTTTTATTTCAACATTTGTGTGGTGTTCATGAAATTTGGTGGGCCACTGTGATGTGAAGTTAAAGGTATTATTGGCATCTAAGGCTTGCTAGATATACATATAATATATTTTCCAGATCGGTGCAGGTATATACAGGAGCTCATTTTGGTACAGGAACATCCTCAATTTTGATGGATGAGTTACAGTGTGATGGAAGCGAAACTGATGTATCGCACTGTAGTTTTGCGGGATGGGGAAGTAATGATTGTAGTTATGGTGAAGACGCTTCAGTTGTTTGTAGTAAGTCTTTTAGGTACTGATGACATATGCTAGAATGATTGATGCCGACCCATACCACCAGCAATGCAATTTGCAGACACATACTAGGCGCGAGTGAGAAATTTATAAAAACAATTATTTTATTCGATGTCCATCTACTGTGATTTATAGATTAATACATGACCTTTTTCATATTTCCCTTGTTATAAGCACGAAACCTTGATATCGGCCCCGAGGGATGATATCATTCGACGGCTGATGACAAGGTATTGGGAAAGACCAAAGTTTGATATTGCCCGAGGTCAACGACCGAGGACTATAGAACACTTTGGTCTTTCCCAATACCGAATGAAAAATTGTTTGATATATTGCCTGCACTCCCATTAAATAACTGTTTTATTACCTAATTATATTTTTTTCAGACAGATTAAAAAAACTACTGTTTTCAATATCTAAATATTGCTTAACAATTTTATCAAATAACACAGATGATACAAATGGTCTTTTTCATAATAAACATGAAGATTCTTAAATTTGTTAATCTGCGCTTGTTTTGAGACTGCGCGAGGGACATATATATGTCCCTGGTTGATAGACTACGCTAGGGATATACACTCCCCTGAGAAAGAAATGTACGTTTATTTCTTTAAGAATAAGTCACGCAAATACGTTATAATTAGACTGCACAATTTGAAGTTAGACATAGATATTATACATTTAGAACCTCTTTAAGATTGAAAAGAAACGGTAAGTAACGTTAAATTGCTGTAAATTGGCGTCATGAAATAAATGACGGCACTCTGCTGAAAGAGCCAACACGTATTTTACTGCACACGAAGTAACGATTATGCATGAAACGTGGCAGTCAACGGGTTAATTCGTGTTAGATTACGACACTTTCATAAGCTGTATCCGGTTTAGACTATACAAGATTTCGTATTAGTAATATATATTCATGATTTGTTTTGATCAATCACAGTAAATGTCAAAGGTAGCCAGGAAAAAGAATGCCAGGCAATAGAACACTAGACAATAGAACACTAGAAAGCCAAAACCCCTAAAATAGTTGAAAATAAAAAAAATACTTCATTAAACATGTAAAACTTTACAATTAGGTAATAACACATGTTATTGCCCTCGTAAAATATTATTGCTCTGGGGGCAAATAACACGCCGCAAATTATAATTTTATTACACATGCAAATTCTGCGTTATTTCAATAAAATATGTGATAAATAATATTATTTCACGCAAAATGAGTAGCAATATTTCAACTATATAATGGGGAGAACAAGTTACCTTTTGATGAGATGAAAATAATGCCCGTTTATACTAGACAAACAGGCTTAGTTGGATTTTTATAGTTCTAGATTACTGGATGAAGAGCTTAAAGGTAGATGTATCACTCCACACAGATATAGTATCCTGATTCCGAGTCAACAGTCTTTGTTCTTACTGCTTAATATTGCCTGCTTATAGTACATTCGTAGCCTGCAATCTTACAGGTTAGTTGGTTATACATGAATGGCATTTCCTAGACCAAATAGATATAGTCGCCACGATAGAGCTGTCTAATGGTGATGATGAATAAAAACACTCCAAATACACCTCTAACGAATGTCACGTTTATTTTGAAACACAAAATTGATGAACAATTAGACTCGTTTTTGCACGATAATATTGCCAATGGAAAAAATAGACAAAGAGTGGAATGTGTCAACGTCGCTATAATTGATTATTTCAAATTTAACAGGAGTTTTGGTCAGACTTGTCGATGGAAGCAAGCCCAGTGAAAGACGAGTAGAAGTACAAAATGGTGGACAATGGGGAACTGTTTGTAGACGTAGCTTTGATACAAACGACGCCCGTGTAGTGTGCAGATCGTTAGGTTTTGAAGTTTCGTAAGTTTTGTAATTTTTGTTGAAGTCCTTGCTACGCGTTTTATTCTGTTGTGTCTTTGTTCTATATTGTATGTGCTAAATATTTGCCCGTGTCTCTGAATTATCAATCCTTGATTACCCTTTCCGTTTTCGGTTGCCAAGACATAGCATGTTATATTGCATAGCCCATGCATAAATTATATATTTATAAGCATGAAAATGGCATAGTGTAACTAATGGTTTCTTCGGTTCCGCTAATACAAAACATATATTTCTAAATTCACTAAGTGCTCATGGCGCTTTTCAGGGAAATACGTTTGTCAAAAGTGCATGTTGCAGTATCTTCGAATACGTACTCTCCTATATTCACATATGTAACATATTGAAGTGTGTTGGTTTACTCCCAAATTTGATAGTGAAATACTATTATTAGATAGTATTTTAAAATATGTATCAAATAGTTCATGGCACTAAGGGACATATGCCAGTTTATGGACCGGGATGTCACCCACAAAATATTATATGGACCGAAGCGAAGCTGAGGTCCATATGCTATTTTGTGGGTGACAGACCGGTCCATAAACTGCCATTTGGCCCGAAGTGCCATGAACTATTTGTTATTTTATACTCAATACCACTTGCTCAATACATGCAAATATGTCAGACGACATGTTTTTGTTATTGTATATCTAAGACAAAAAATGAGTTCTGACAAAATCCGGAAGAAAACATTATATTTTATCGGACCCGGTCCATATACTAAAATATTGACCGCTCTAATTACGAAAATATTGATCGGACCCGGTCCATATACTAAAATATTGACCGGTCTATATACGAAAATATTGACCGGCTGCGCTAACAAAGACAAATAGAGGAAATAAAAACGTAAAGTATAATATTGTGTAATATAGAATGGCACATTTCACAATATACACTTGTTACTCTTGCCTTCGTTATATATTAATATTTGATCACACCAGGACATGCTGTTATTATTTCCTCGCATATTTATGTACATTTTATTCAAATAACATACATCATTCACTTCATATATATTTAAAATATAGTCATCCAGAACTTACAACACAATTTGGAAAAGGAGCTGGTCAAGTAATGATGGCTAACCTAGCTTGTGGTGGATCTGAGAAGTATTTGAGCGATTTTTCGTTTGGTGGATGGAACAAGATCAACTGTAGCCATACAGAATACATTGGTGTTATCTGCAGTAATTATTAATTGAGATTTTGGTTATTGTTTGTTGGGAATTGTATTTTAAGCTTAGACTGTTAGAAAAGTAACATTGTTTTAATAAACATGCTAAGCAAATTATATTCATATTTCAGATCATAGTTTTCAAAGTTTGCATTCAGTACTTGGCGTTCATGTATTATTTCGTGCAGACGTAAAGGTTCACATCTACACACAATTCTTATAGATAAATTCTGATAGGTTTATTTTTTCAAGCTTTTTCCACCAGCACGGAACATTCATTTACGTCCATGTTTATACGACTTACATATTTGCTACATCCAACCATGTAAAATAAAAAAAAATAACGACCACACAATATGCTTATAGTTCCGCGTTTTTGCGGTGGAGGAAGTGATATCGTGGAATTGGTGACAGGAAATATCTACCAACGACAGGTACATTGAAGTCAATATTTAATGATTGAGATATTTAAATAAATAATTGAATTTATGGGCGGTTTTATAAGGATCTCGGTACATTTGTATTTATGTTTTCTTTTTTCAATTCCATTCCATTTCTTTCAAATTTAGCTTCTGATGTTCGCCTGGTAAACGGCCAAACTCCACACGAAGGACGTTTAGAGATATTATACAACAACCAGTATGGAGCTGTTTGCTAACGAAATTTTGGAATGATGGATGCTCAAGTTGTTTGTTCTATGCTAGGATACAATAATCCGTAAGATAATGATAAAGTGTTGCTTAATCTTTTATATGCACGAGTGAACTTTCCTTGATTTCGAACCCCGAGCATGGGGTGTCGGAAACTCAGAGCTATGCAGGTGTGGAAACCTATTTTCTCTTCTGGGTGTCCAATTATTACATGAGGGGCGTGCACTTGTAGAAAGAATTGATACAATCGAACCATAAGTGCATGGCTACCGTTTGGAGATTACCTATAATTTACACTGTCATGATAACTTGCACTAGGTCTTAATTAGCAAGCTCTATTTTCATCAATTAAACCAGTTGTCAATTGACCAACACACGAGCCAGCTTGGTGGCTTGATTTGATTTTGATTGTTGGTGTTTTAACACGACTTTCAAGAATATTTCAGCTATATCATCGCTACCAGTTATAGTGGTGGAGGAAGCCGGAGTACCCGGAGAGAACCACCGACCATTGGGAAGCAACTGATAAGCTTTATCACTTGCGGATGCGAGTCGAGTGCACCATTTTATGTAATTTACAAAGCCGGGCGCGAACCCACGCCGTATTGGTGATAGGTTTGCATGAATTGTTAAATCCAAAAACATAACTCATTGAGTCACCCGGGCCCCCTTAATGGTTTTATTTTTTTGATAAGCATACTCTTTTCTTTAGCAGAGATATATGTTTCTTCGTTTATTACCGCTTTCTTTATTTATGTTGATCACTGTGATCTATTATACAAGAACAATTTTGTGAATCTTACATTAAATAGCCCTAAAAAGTAAACTGTTTTAATCAGATATATGTTCATCTAAATATGTTATTATAGGTTTCCTGAGACGTGCGATTCTTGCTTTGGAACTGGTTCCGGATCTTACCATCTGCAAAACGTTTCTTGTACTGGGAATGAGTTAGATATTTCTGAGTGTTCATTATCCAGTTGAAAAAACAAGTAGTTGCACATCTGGAGGAGACTTAGGAATTTACTGTAGTATGTTTATATTTTATATTATCTAAAGCATAATTGAACATATGAATCCAACATTAACAAAAATATAAACACCGAATTGAACGAATCGTCTTGCAAAATTTACATCTGCTCTTTAGTAACAGGACCTGTCTTTGGTGGGTTTGTTGTTGCACATCTTTTTAGTTTTCTGTCTTGTGTGGATTTTCCATTCGGCGTTTTGGTTCTCTTCGTCATGTGTCTTGTGTATCCGATGTTTCCAGTGTTACTGGATTGTCCATTCTTGATTGCCCCTTTGGTTTTCTCCAGCGTTTAGTTACTGCAACAGTACAATGACCACAAGGATGCATAGGGAATGAGATCAGTGATATATATCTTCATTTCCAGTTATTTGAGCTATATCGTGACTGCGAGAATTAACGGGAGGATATCCTGAAAGTGGAGCGAAATCACCTCAGTGACGTTTTGCTTTTATGAAGAATGCAATGTTTCCGGTTTTCTCAATATTTTATTAATTTTACACAGATCTAATCATATTGGATTAAATTTGATCCTCTAACTCCGAGTTGGATGTCGTGATGTCAGTGCTGTCAAATTTATGGTTTGTTTTCAACGGTCGTAACCACTCGAACACATTGGACCTATAACCCTCATCTCTTCGTGTATTTTTATATAGTATACACACGCGTAGACGCGTATTATAACCACTAATTTAACATATAGCAAATATTTGAGAGCACAGAAAAACCGACAATACCATGAACAATCAAATTATTTGAAGAACGAACCTTCACAATGAGGAGTCCGTCGTTCTAATAATTGCTAAAACACAACCAATTAATGAGTGGATGCCTATATATAGAGCAACGTCGGCAATTTTCGTCCGGAGACAGGTTTCGCCCACATTTTATTATCGCGGGATTTTTAAACATATAAAGCAAAGCTTCCGGGAAATGTGCACGAGTGCGTATGCAGTTGACAGCAAGGTACGTAAAGATAAAGTCTTGGTAATTTGTAATCCTAATACAAAAAGTTAGCAGCATATGAACATTGATAATTTTTTTTCCCACGCGATAATGGCGTCTTACGATACATGTTAAAAAAGATACCCCATTTCTCAACTGTCATTCGCTCATTTGATAAGTTCATTCACGCCAAACCACACAGGGTTCATCGATAGTGTCAAACAGAAGAAAACTGACACGAATATTCCTGCTTAGGCACATCTGTATTAATTTTTTTCGAGTTAGATACTATTTTAATTTCTCTCTACCATTCGTCTATTTTCGTCCAGTAAATGGAGTTTTATGTGCATTTCATTCACAAACTTTGATGCCATTGTTTACATCTAAAAATTACGTCACGGAAACTATGATATTCTCTGGACTCGACGTGTATAGTTATAAATGCACATTATTATACTTTCGTATTTAACAAATTAATCGTTAAAACTTAACATTGATGGAAATGCGAAGCAGACTGTTTGAATTTAACATTTTGGCAGTTTATTTAAAGTGGTCGAAAATAGTTGAAGTGGACGAAATCTGCCGATTCATCATCAAGTTTTTAAATGAGGTTAATGATTTGTGGAGGAAAAAGTTCAAACTTTTCAATGAAGGAACACATTTCTTACTATCGATAGAAAATAAATATCAAAATATTGTATTACGTTTCATTCACTTATGACGTCATATTAGAAAACCCGTTATGTGGACGAAAACTGCCGACGTTGCTCTACTGTGGCTGTGGTTGCTTTAGAAGGCTTTATTAATATTTAGATATACGTAAGATCCTGCTATGAATATAATTGTCAATTAACGTTCAAAACCTTGAATATATGGAGTTATTCTGTTTGTGAATAAAACATATATGTACACATAACTCTGAAGATGGAACTAATATATACAAATTACATTTGTTGTGCATAAGTAGGTACTAAGATTCGTCTTTATGGAGGTACAAACCCGTCTGAGGGACGATGGACGATTAGAGGTGCTTCATAATCAACAATGGGGAACAGTATGTGATAAAGATCGATTAATGCAGAAATGTGCAATAATCTAAAACAGAATCGTATTAGTGCAAATAACTATTGAACTCTGAATATATGTCTATGATACGAGCATTGATAGAATGAATGATACAGACATATAATGTATGTTAAATATATTAGACATTGTTGTTATTTTTTGCTTGAACATCATGCATGTTGAAACACATATAGTTTTATATGATAAAATACACTTATTTACACTAATGTAGATTAAGGAAAGACTTGTGTCTTGTGTACCCAATGTTGCCAGTTTCTCATTCCTGATAGTCCTTTCGATGTTCTCTAACGTTTATTTACTTTTAATAACTACATTATGTTGAAGTTTTTTTTCGATGATATGAATAACTTATTTGCATTCCAAACTAAATAAGCTAACCAAATTTCAGGGTTAAAAATTAATGACGCGAAACGGTATGCATTAATTTCAAACAGCCCTTAACCCGCCGATAAATAATTTAAAAACAGAACAAGCATCGTTTTAATCGAAATTAAAATTATGCATTTTAAGATATCCATTCAAAATGATTAAAGTAGTCTTAAATGAAATGCCCAGTCCACAAGACTGAATTCCATTCTCCAGAAGAAAATAACAGAATAAAATTTATCGGGTTAATGGCTGTTTGTAAGGAACACATAATTTGTGATACACTGATCGCTCTGTTGATTTTAGATTTTCTCAACGTAATAAGAAAGCTAAGGGATATATTTCACTGTGATGTTCGTGTTTTATTATGACATGTACTCTTTCACACGAGCCATAACACCTTGTTAGGTAAACATTTGACATTATACGTGCGTCAATAGGGACCAAGGGGCCGTTGTTTTCATGATCATTTGGTAGTTGGATTTTCAACTACAAGTACAATCATTGCCTATCAACACAACGCTATGAGTTCGAATCCCGCTCATGGCAAGGTGTACTAGATGCAACTTTATATGATACATTTTTGAGCGACTTGCGAAAGAACGATGGTCTTCTCTATGAGTACTCCGGTTTCTTCAAACAATAAATCTGACCGAAATTATAGAACTGAAATATTGTTGAAGATATCAATGGGGTCATCAGACGTCGTAAATCAAAGCAGGATAGACAATGCAAAAAAGTGTCGTTAAAGACCTTAGCTCATTCACATAAACGAAACAGCGAAATAGAACCACCGACCTTGGCCAAGCAAGTGGTAAATTCTATCAATTTGCGGCTGCGAGTCGCGTGCACCCTTTTTTGTAATATGCAAAACAGGGTACGAACCGACATTGTATTGGTGACAGGCTGTTATGAGTTGTTAGGTAATCCAGCAACCTAGCTCATTGAGCCCCCATTCTCATCGGGATCGATGGTTCTGATTGTATTACAGTAAATTTACATGAATCAGACAAAAGAAATGCTTTACTATGACCTTTACCAATTAACACCGCTGATTATATGCCAGTTTATCATTCCTGATTGTTCTTTCGATGATATGAATAACTTATTTGCATTCCAAACTAAATAAGTTAACCAAATTGCAGGGCTAAAAATTAATGACGCGAAACGGTATGCAATAATTTCAAACAGGTCTTAACCCTCCGATAATTAATTTATATAAAAAAAAATTATGCATTATAGGAAATCCATTAAAAATGATTAAGGTCGTCTTAGATGAAATTACCAGTTCACAACACTGTGTTACATTCTTCAGAAGACAATAACAAAATAAAATAAATAGGGTTAATGGCTGTTTGCATGGAACACATCATTTGTGATACACTTATCGCTCCGTTGATTTTTGACTTTCTCAACATAATAAGAAAGCTAAGGCATATATTTCATTGTGATGTTCGTGTCTTATTATGACATGTAATCTTTAACACGAGCCATACGACCTTGTTGGGTAAACATTTGACATTATATGTTCGTCAATGGGGACCAAGGGGCCGTTATTATCATGATCATTTGGTAGTTGGATTTCCAACTATAAATACAATCAGTGCCTATCAACACTAACGCTATGAGTTCGAATCCCGCGCATGGGAAGGTTTACTCTATACAACTTTATATGATACATTTTTCAACGACTTGCGACCGGACGATGATTTCTCTACGAGTACTCCGGTTTCTCCAAACAATAAAACTGACCAAAATGATAGAACTGAAAATATGTTGAAAGACAAAGTTGAAGAAATCAATGGGATCATCAGACGTCGTAAATCAAAGCAGGATAGCCAATGCAAAAAGTGTCCTTAAGGACCTTAAGTCATTCACCAAAGCGAAACAGCGAAATAATCGACATTATTTTTGTCAAATATAGTCACCGTCTTAATTTCCTTTATTACAGAGAAATACTTTGTTAACCGTTTATGAATATTTGCTACAAATGACTACGAAAGTTTCCCGCTAGTCATAAACAATACCCGGTCCATTGTTTTTTCACGACTTATCACACAAGCGTTAGAAACAGGGAGACAGAAGTCTAGCTTTCCTAGCGAGTGCAAATTGACTTTATATATATCTACAATATAGGTATAATGCTTGTATCCTGTAATGTGTAAAACAACCGACAATGGCCTGAAAAGAGCAGAAAAAGCGTCGTACTAATCAGTTGATATTGGGAGATTTTTGGTGTTTAACGCCATTTTCAGCAATATTTCAGCTAACTCATGGCCAAAAGTGTTAGTTTTGGAAGAAGCCGGAATACCCGGAGAAAACCACCGATTATGGCCAAGCAACTGGTAAATTTTATCAATTTGCGGCTGCGAGTCAAGTGCACCGTTTTTTGTAATTTGCAAAGCAGGGTGCGAACCACACCGTGTTGGTGATAGGATGATATGAGTTGTTAGGTAATCCAACAACCTAGCTCATTGAGCCTACTATTCTAATCGGGATCGATGGTGTCCTTTATGAGGTCCGCGTCTACCCTGGTGCTGATTGTATTACAGTCGATCTACATGAATCAGATAAAATAAATGTTTTACTAGGACCTTTTCCAATTAACACCGAATTGTACTTAATTAGTACTCAAGATCACGTAATTGAAGTATAATTTAAACAATAAATGTCGTAATAAAGATCGATTAATGCAGAAATGTGCAATGACTTAATATAGAACCGTATTAGTGCAAATAACTATTGAACTCTGAATATATGTCTATGTTACGAGCATTGATAGAATGAATGATTAAGACATATAATGTATGTTAAATATCTTTGATATTGTTGTTATTTTTTGTTTGAAAATCATGCATGTTGAAACAAATATAGTTTGATATGATAAAATACACTTATTGACGCTAATGTAGATTAAGAAAAGACTTGTGTCTTGAGTACCCAATGTTACCAGTTTCTCATTCCTGATTGTCCTTTCGATGTTCTCTAACGTTTATTCACTTTTAATAACTACATTATGTTGAAGTTTGTTTTCGAAGATATGAATAACTTATTTGCATTCCAAGCTAAATAAGCTAACCAAATTTGAGGGTTAAAAATTAATGACGCGGAACGGTATGCATTAATTTCAAACAGCCCTTAACCCTCCGATAATTAATTTAAAAACAAAAAAAAACATGGTTTTAATCGAAATTAAAATTATGCATTATAGGAAATCCATTAAAAATGATTAAAGTAGTCTTAGATGAAATTCCCAGTCCACAATACTGTATTACATTCTCCAAAAGACAATAACAAAATAAAATTAATCGGGTTAATGGCTGTTTGTATGGAGCACATTATTTGTGATACACTTATCGCTCCGTTGATTTTTGACTTTCTCAACATAATAAGAAAGCTAAGGCATATATTTCATTGTGATCTTCATGTCTTATTATGACATGTAATCTTTCACACGATCCCTAACACCTTGTTGGGTAGACATTTGACATTATATGTCCGTCAATAGGGACCAGGGGACCGTTGTTGTCATGATCATTTGGTAGTTGGATTTCCAACTATAAGTACAATCAGTGCCTATCAACACTAACACTATGAATTCGAATCCCGCTCATGGCAAGGTATATTCGATACAACTTTATATGGTACATTTTTCAACGACTTGCAACCGGACGATGGTTTTCTCTACGAGTACTCCGGTTTCTCCAAACAATAAAACTGACCGAAATGATAGAACTGAAAATATGTTGAAAGACAAAGTTGAAGATATAACTGTGGTCATCAGACGTCGTAAATCAAAGCAGGATAGACAATGCAAAAAGTGTCGTTAAGGACCTTAACTCACTCACCAAAGCGAAACAGCGAAATAATCGACATTAGTTTAGTCAAATATAGTCACCGTCTTAATTTCCTTTATTACAGAGAAATACTTTGTCAACCGTTTAAGAATATTTGCTAGAAATGACTACGAATGTTTCCCGCTTGTCATAAACAATGTCCAGTCCATTGTTTTTTCACGACTTATCACACAGGCGCTAGAAACAGGGAGAGAGAAGTCTAGCTTTGCTAGCGAGTGCAAATTGGCTTTATATCTATCTACAATATAGGTATAATGCTTGTATCCTGTAATGTGTAAAACAACAGACAATGGCCTGAAAAGAGCAGAAAAAGCGTCGTTCTAATCGGTTGATATTTTTGGTTTTTAACGTCATTTTCAGCAATATTTCAGCTAACTCATGGCCACCAGTGTTAGTGGTGGAAGAAGCCGGAGTACCCGGAGAAAACCACCGATTATGGCCAAGCAACTGGTAAATTTTATCAATTTGTTGCTGCGAGTCAAGTGCACCGTTTTTTTTGTAATTTGCAAAGCAGGGTGCGAACCACACTGTATTGGTGATAGGATGGTATGAGTTCTTAGGTAATCCAACAACCTAGCTCATTGAGCCTACTATTCTAGTCGGGATCGATGGTGTCCTTTATGAGGTCCGCGTCTACGCTGGTGCTGATTGTATTACAGTCGATCTACATGAATCAGATAAAATAAATGCTTTACTAGGACCTATACCAATTAACACCGAAATGTACTTAATTAGTACTCAAGATCACGTAATTGAAGTATAATTTAAACAATAAATGTCGTAATAAAGATCGATTAATGCAGAAATGTGCAGTGACTTAATACTAACCGTATTAGTGCAAATAACTATTGAACTCTGAATATATGTCTATGTTACGAGCATTGATAGAATGAATGACTAAGACATATAATGTATGTTAAATATCTTTGACATTGTTGTTATTTTTTGTTTGAACATCATGCATGTTGCAACAGATATAGTTTTATATGATAAAATACACTTATTTACACTAATGTAGATTAAAAAAAGACTTGTGTCTTGAGTACCCAATGTTGCCAGTTTATCATTCCTGATTGTCCTTTCGATGTTCTCTAACGTTTAATCACTTTTAATAATTACATTGTGTTGAAGTTTTTTCGATGATATGAATAACTTATTTGCATTCACAACTAAATAAACTAACCAAATTTCAGGGCTAACAATTTATGACGCGAAACGGTATTCATTAATTTCAAACAGCCCTTAACCCTCCGATAATTAATTTAAAAAAAACAAACATGGTTTAATTCGAAATCAAAATTACGCATTATAGGAAAACCACTAAAAATGATTATATTAGTATTAAATGAAATGCCCATTCCACAACACTGTATTACATTCTCCAGAAGAAATTAACAAAATAAAATTAATAGGGTTAACTATTGTTTACTAACCACAGGCCCAATTAGAACCAAACATGGTAGATATATTACATGGCTGATTCTCAACATTGCATGTTTTTCTGGGGCCCGGATGGCTCAGTGAGTTAGGTCGCTGGACCTAACAAGTGATCAAATTTAGCAGTTGTTTGTCCATGGTCGGTGGTTCTCTCCGGGTACTCCGGCTTCCTCCACCACTAAAACTGGTCACCATGATATAGCTGAAATATTGTTGAAGGTGACATTAAACACCAAAAATCAAATCAATCAATCATGTTTTTCATTGGCTTCTACGACCAATTATCTCTGAGGCTGAAGTTTCAAAATATTATCTGAAACCACACAAGGGATGAACATGTTATGTTGTAGCAATATGTCATATTTGACCTTCTTAAAAAAGTTTTGTATTTGTCCATCGGAAATCTAAGATGGCCACCGATGCAAGAACAAATAAAAACAGTCATTCAACTCAGAAACTAGATATTAGATTGAATCCAATTTTTTTAACTGAACATGAGTAATCGTTGAATGGTCGCTTTCAAATTATCAATTTTCTCTGAAAATCGGAAATCCAAGATGATCATGAGGACAAATTTAACATAGGACCCTACAGGAAAAACATTTCACAATTATTCCTGTCTGAAACAGTTGAAACATATGTAGGCAAATTTGGCTGTGCATTGGGCAGTTCTTTGCAAAATATATGGTTTTAAGATGATAGAAAATTTGTAGCATCAAAATGGTATATGAATGCACACTCATTAATGTTTTGCTTTATTTTTTTTTATTTTAGTAGATCTGAAATCCAAGTTAGCAAGCAACACATGCTTTGGTTTTTTTTCTTGTTTATCCAATTTAAATTGGATTCTTAAAATAATCCAGACAAATGAGTTTTGTTTTCTTTTTTTATTTTTCTATAGCTTGGTTGTTAGTGACATAGCATACAAAAACTGTTAATAATCTTAATAATAGACAAATATTTTGATGAATGAATAGGGACAATTTGGGTTTCATTTCAGGTTTCAATTTTCATCATAAAATTTAAAATAGAAATCCATATGTGTTACACAGGATATGCTATTATGAAGGACAAGTCCAAAATACCACAGGCGTTTATTCATTGTAAATAAAACCCCTGACAAGACAAGGTAATGAAGACAAAATAAGATATTTCTATATAAAAGGTGGCACATCTTGGTCATCTAGTAACTATAGCATTAATTAGTGGGAAATTAAGACAACATTGATTGAAAACCAACTCTTTGTTGGTCCTCCCACAGGCGCTTGTGATATGAAATCACCCCCTCCCCTTTTTTTAGCTTTCTGTTTACACATTTATGTTCAATAACATTTCTTTATTCTTTACTGTCTTTTTTTACTTTATTAAACATGTTTATATCAAAACTATCGTGTGGTAATACCATCTTAAATGTGTCTTCTATTGTTATTATCCAAAAAGCAGTAGAGAGGGCATACACATGTAAGAATCTACTGTAGCGTTGTTGGCAGATATTTCAGCAGATAAACAATGCTAGTTAATTTATGAAGAAGGGAGAGCTCTCTAATAGCATATCGGTGAAACATGTATTTATGGAAAATTGTTACTGCGTTGATTATTAAAAATAAATTAAAATGAAAACGACGATTGCATTATATATACACACATGACGTTTGCTGTGACGTAATTTATTTACACGTCCGCAATCAATATTACAAAAACCGTACGTCCTTATAAAGTGTTTTAAGATACCTTTTTGTACCATTTGCTTATTAAATTTAAAAATAAAACGTAATAGAACAACGGCATCCCGAAGACTGATCTTGGAAAAAGTTTGACAGTCACCAGACTTGATCATTTGATACGACAATTTCCTATGGCAAAGAATACATACAGGGATTGAAGGTAGCAAGATCAATCCCATAGAACTCGGAAAAGGGGGCTTTCTGGCATATTTGGCTTTTCAATCTATTCCCACATTTAATAAAATGAAATTCAACACTTTGCCACGCATTTTTCTTGAAGAATAGGCTATCCCCAATCCACCGGTTCTTTCATTACATGTATTGAACATCGGTATGTCATTGTTCTGTTCGGTTTTAGTGGTGGCGATGCTACTTTCTCTTTAATGTGATCACGTGACATCTTTGATTGATTTCTGATATATATTTGTTTCATTTTGAGTAGATCAATCATTATTTTATTGGTTTATGGCTTAAATGAGTAAAAATAATGCATTATTGCGTGTATTGCACCAAAAAATAAAAACACGATTTTTTGGGGGAGATTTTTAATGTATGGACTGCCTTAACATGACTGCGAATGTAGCAATACACATGATTACATTTGAATGGAGAACAATTATTTTTTTTTTTATTTTTCACGGCATCAATTGTCGATTTAATGGTGTAATTTTCACCAATTCCACTGTTGAAATAGCATAAAATATTTTTATTTTAAAGTTTAGCTGATTACTGTCTATGTCGTATTGTCAATAATACGGAAATATGCACGTATGATGTATGTACATGTATGTATATTCTACACATGATTACATTAGAATGGAGATAACTGTATTGTATTTGCAATTTCACGGCATATATTGTCGATTTAATGCTCGCAAATATCCGTTTACTTGAACACTCAATTTGCGACCATCAAATCTCCAATTGATGTCGTGAAATTTTCAAATACAATACAGTTATCTCTTAAGTTGAAGATACCAATGGGATCATCAGAAGTGGTACATCAAAGCAGGATAGACCTTAACCCATTCACCTAAACGAAACAGCGGAATAATCGACATTATTCATGTAAAATGTAGTCACCGTCGTAATTTCCTTTATTACAAAGATATACTTTGTGAACTGTTAGGGAATATATGTTACACATGACTACGAATGTGTCCCGCTTGTCGTAAGCAATATCCGGCCCATTCTTTATTCATGCCTTATCACACAAGCGCTAGAACAGAAATAGAGAAGGCTAGCTTTGCTAGGGAGTGAAAATCTACGTACAACCTAGGTATATTGCTTTATGCTGTAATGTCTAAAACAACCGATAATTGTCTGAAATGAGCAGGAAAAGCGTCGTTCTAATCGGTTGATTTTGGGAGAATTGTTGGTGTTTTAGGCCACTTTCAGCAATATTTCAGCTAACTCATGGCCACCTGTCGTAGTAGTGGAATAATCCGGAGTACCCGCAGAGAACCACCGACCATGGGTAAGCAACTGGTAATTTTTATCAACTTGCGAATGCTAGTAGAGTGCACCCATTTTTAGTAATTTGCAGACCCAATTCTATTCGAGATCAATGGTGTCCTCTATGAGGTCCGCGTTGACGCTAGTGCTACTTGTATTAAAGTCGATATACATGATTCAAACAAAATAAATGCTTTATTAGGACCATTACTAATTAACACCGAATTGAAGTTAATTACTACTCTAGATCATGCAATTGAAGAATAATTTAAACAATAAATGTCGTAATAAAGATTGATTACTGGAGAAATGTGCAATGAACTCCCCGTAAAGACACATACTAAGACAAAGCAAATAATTAATGAGATGAGCTACACGGACTCCAACAAAAACCACAGATGACCTCAGGTGCTCACCTAGGGTACAGGTCCTACTTCTTATAAGACACCCATCGTGTTACTCACATATGCAGTCAAGTATAATAAAAAACTTGTCGGTGATAGAGGAAAGAAAAAAGACAATTCGCTAATGAAATAAAAAGTAAAACATGATCAATTGAAAAAACACGTATATCATGGCATGTACTCATTTAATTTATACAGTTGCCGTAATGGTTGGCGTGCTCGCCTCGAGTGTGGTAGATCGTGGGTTGGAGCCCCGGTTGGTTCAAATCAAAGACTACACAATTGGTATGCGTTGCTTCTCCGCAGCTTAAAGGGGAACGTGCAAAGATTGATTGGCTCGGAATCAGAATAATGTGTCCGAGAGGAGTGACATGTTTATTCGCGGACTGTTGCTTCAGTGAACTTCCACTATGATAATCCAATTCAGCCTGTTGGTCTAGAACTAAGAGAACATCACCATCATCTCATTAAAAGTTAACTTGCTCTCGCCATGATATTGCTGAAAAATGTCTGAATTGGCTTTAAACAACAATCACTTACTAAATGATCACTCACTTTCTATTGCTGTACAATAGGAGTATCTGATACATACTAGTATAGTATGTTTCTCTCTAGTTAATTCATGTAGTGCAAACCTTGAAATGTTCAATCCCACCACATTTTGTTAACCTGTTTCAAGCACAGAGTCTGGATTTTCAAAGTCACAATACGTTGATGTCCTTGTGGTTTAAATATGTTGTTCGCAATTAATTCCGTGATCCACAAAAAGAAAAAGAAAAATAAAGGATGTACATAACCAAATAGATGAAGGGATGTGGACAACACGCAATACAAAGGCAACAAAAACAACAAAAGATCGGAACTCATGCGGTTAATATTTATGGATTGCTCGTTTTTAAACCTATTGTACCGTAAAGGTAAAGATAAGAAACCAGACTTACATAATCAAGTTTACTTTGATACTAAACAGTCGATATATAGGTCAGACGAGTTTGTAACGGTAAACAAATGATAAAAAATATAACGATTTTCTATATCTAAATGAATGCTCTAAGACGATTGTTGTATCGTGGTGCATTGCCGTGTGCGACCTGTTTCCTAATAGCATTGACGATGTATAATGTCAATATTAAGCATCATAAACCTCCAGTGTGGAATTGTCACAGTGAGGATAAATATGGCGAGGATGACCACAACGAGAATTGTCACAATGAGTATAAACACAGCATTATTATTGGTATGCTAATTCCTTCTACCACTAAATACGTAGACGTACCTGATCTGGAAAATCTATCTCTAGTGAGCATTGCATTACCGTCTATTTCTGTTACTATGGAAGCTTAATATCATTATACAGTCTACATTGTTATTGAGAAAGATGATTATCTGGAAAGTGTTCAAGATGAAATTATTAAACGAATTTGTTTCGTTATAATCATAATCCTCACGGGCGGAACATTTACAGACGCAGTAAATGAAACAGCGATGATGATAATATGACGTATTTTGTGCGCATAAATGACGATACAAGATTTATTAGTCCCAATTTGGCATCTACCGGGATTAAACCCTACTTGGATTTATACCCGCAAATGTGGGTGTTGTTGGTCCAACATTAATACATGCAAATAAAAAGAAGAAAGATACAAATCCTATTTTAATACATGACATAGTGCACAGGACTCATTTAGATATATTTGGCTTTTATTATTCTCCTGTTTTTGAAAACTGTTGGGCGATGACTGGATAAGTGAAATATATAAACCAAATAGATCGATCGAGATTACAGACTGGACAGTAAGACTTGAAAGAATTCATGGAACACTGTATACAGTGAGCATGGAATTATATCAATATGTCCACAGTATTAAAGAACAGGATAAACTGCTTATCGAAAATTACTTACGTTGATAAGACGTGTACGAAAATTGACTATATGAGTAAAACGGCTTCTGGCTAGGAGCAAGCATTTTCCTTTGTCGAGCAACTTGCTTCAATCCCGGTTTCTAGATAAAGTCTGTTTTGCTCATATTATTTTTCTGTGTTATGTTGCGTTTTACTTTGTTTTCATTATTTTCGTTGTGACTAAGTTTATTTATATATATCCAAGACAGGCGTTGTATATAATAATCAGGAACACATATTTCCCACAGTTCATATTCGGGTCGTTTGTATTCTCTTTTGTTTTACAAAGGGTTTATGATTTCTTCACGTACACCGGTGTCCAACAGTATTCCCATATCAGATCATCGTTGGGTTATTTGACGGTAAATCGAAGGGTGCCACCCTTGGAGCAGAAACTATTTAGCCTTCCGTAACATATGTGAGGTCCGTGTTGTTCTTTCCTTAGTTTTCATTGTATTGGTTTTTAGATCATTCATGATTGCCCCTTTTTTGTACATTTTATTTTGGTCATTGTATGTTCGGCCGTCTTAAATGTGCGGCTCACAAGTGCCTCTTTGATATTTTCTTGTATCAATCTTGTATTGAATCTATCGACCATATGCAAAACATAATACTTGAATCGCAGCATATTTGTTTTCAACTAACTAACCACATATTTTGGTATGTTATGTTTTGCCCTAGCAGAGTGTATATGAACATCTTTGTACACGTCGTCAACCCAAACCGACACAGCATTAATAAGCCATATGCAAGGTTGTATCATTTCATTTTATATTATTTGTTCATTTATTTCGTTGATTACAGCATTATGTTTTGTCTGATATGTATTTATAATGTTTAACATTAGGCTTACCTAACATATAAATATGAAACAAATGTTTGGTGTGTTCAAAAATGTAATATATGGACTAATATATAGTATTTGAATATGGTCAGTGTTTCAACGAATATATCAATATTGCTTATGATTATTATCAGTTATAGTGCGCAATTATTTTAAGATTTAAGATGAATATTTTTTTTTATATTATCATATATACTACTGTGTATTAACCATAGCGCATAATGTATAATTGCCTGTTCTTGCTGAACATTATGTGATATTTTTCTGTGATATACAATATCGAAAAATTTTATTTTTCAATTATTTTATGAATTCTTGAATATAGACTCATAATAGTAAGAACAAACTCAGAACTTCAAATCCAAAAGGTAGTCGGTAAAATATATTCGTTACACAGTGTGTTAATAACCTAATACGTTATATACGGGGTCAGTAAATTATATATGGGGCTCGACTTCGTCTCGCCCCATGTGGAATTTACAGACCTCGTATATAACGTATTAGGTGACTAACACACTGTGTAACTAATAATGTCTTACTTCTTACAACCTTCTTGGAATATCATTGGCTTAAAGTGATCACGTGGAAACCGTATATATTCAATACATGGTCAGTAGATTTTAATACACTGTTAGTAGTAGAGTTATCTTCCCTCTTTCTGTCAAAGTAAAAATGACGTTGAACAACGAGACGCCGGTGCGTTTCGCCCTGACAACAGACGTTGAAATTATAAGCAAAAGTATTAATTTTCCTTTAGATATTACAATACAAAAAGTTTGTTGAAATTCAATCTTTTGTTATTTTGTTTTCATTTTAGAGGAATTTGTTTTAATGCAAAGAGAGTTTAAATAATGGCAAGGAAATGATCACACATACCACTTTGGACACGTGACTATTTGATATGAAGTATTTGAGCACGTGGTATTTGATATGGAGTATTTACACAGGTGATAGCTGATATGGAGTATTTGAGCACGTGATATTGATATGGAGTATTTACACAGGTGATAGCTGATATGGAGTATTTGAGCACGTGATATTTATATGGAGTATTTACACAGGTGATAGTTGATATGGAGTATTTGAGCACGTGATATTTGATATGGAGTATTTACACAGGTGATATTAAATATGAAATGGGTGTAACGTGTGATAATTGATATCGAATGTTTGAAAACGTTATATTTGATATGAAGTGTTTGAACGAGCGATATTTGATATGGAGTGTTTGAACACGTGTTATTTGATATGAAGTGCTTGAACATGTGCTATTTGAAATGAAGTTTTTATACAAGTGATATTTGATATGAAGAGTTGAAACAAGTATTATGTAATATGAAGTGTTTGATCACGTGATGTTTGATATGGAGTGTTAAACATGTAATAGGCGATATGGTGTGTTTAAACAAGTGATATTTGATATGAAGTGTTCGAACAAGGGATATTACAAATGCCTGTATCAAGTCCAGGTCATTGCGGTTTTCCCAGTTCTCGGTTATTGACTAATTTTAACCTTATTTGATATGGAATGTTCAAGCAAGTGATCTTTGATATGGAATGTTTAATAAGTGATATTAATATGGAGTGTTTAACAAGTAATATTTGATGGTGAGTGTTTGAACAAGTCATAGTTTATATGGAGTGCTTAAACAACTGATATTTGATATGAAGTGTTCGAACAAGTGATATTTGATATGGAGTGTTCGAACAAGTGATATTTGGAATGGAATGTTCAAACAAGTGATATTTGATATGGAATGTTCAAATAAGTGATATTTGATATGAAGTGTTCGAACAAGTGATATTTGATAAGGAGTGTTGAAAAAGTGATATTCGATATGAAGCAGCAGAACAAGTGATATTTGATATGGGTGTTGGAACAAGTGATATTTGATATGGAATGTTCAAACAAGTGATATTTGATATGGAATGTTCAATCAAATGATGTTTGATATGGAGTGTTCCAACAAGTGATATTTGATATGGAATGTTGAAACAAGTGATATTTGATATGGAGTGTTTACACAAGTGATATTTGTTATTAAGTGTTCGAACAAGTAATATTTGATATATAATGTTAAAACAAGTGATATTTGATATGGAATGTTCAAAGAAGTGATATTTGATATGGAGTGTTTAAGCACGTGATATTTGATATTATGTATTCGAACAAGTGATATTTGATATGGAATGTTCAAGCAAGTGATATTTGATATGGAATGTTCAGACAAGTGATATTTGATATGGAGTGTTCGAACAAGTGATATTTCCTATATCAAAGAAGAACAGACAACACAATGGTCCAATGACAAAGTACAAAAGGACAAACAACGATCTACAAAACATAAATATAAAACTAAAGACCGGGTAACACGAACCCCACTAAGTGGTGTAAGTGGTGTAATTAAGCAGTACATTGTTGTAGCATTGCCTACCATGATATGATATACACATAGCATATGTGTATGTAGCGAACTATTAGATTTGAAGTTGTTGTAGCTTAATATACCACTGGATACCATGACATATCTATAGTGATATATGTTGTGTTATATGATTTTGGTTGGTTGTTTTGACGATGATTAACGTTACTTTCAACAATATCTCAGTAATATCATGGCGGCCAGTTGTATTGGTGGAGGGAACCAGAGGACACAGAAAACACCACCAACCTGTCGCAAGTGACTGACAAACTTGATCAAATAATGCTGTATATTTCATACTGAGGGAGATTCGAACTCGCAACATGAATGGTGATAGCCCGTGATAGGCAATGAATGCATATGTATTGTAAATCATACTACCATACGAGCATGGCCACGACGGCCCATGTGCTATACGACATGCATGGATACAACTAGATACCTTGTCATATTATTATGTAATACTGTTTAAAATTCAGTTTTGATAGTTGTGATATCAAAAATACAAGTTTGAATACACAACACTACCAAGAAGTCGCATATCGAGGACGGAATGACAATGCAATTGGTAAAAGAGACAAACGGACAAACAATGATTTACAAATCACTTAAAAACTATGGTGCTACGGAAGAGTGAGACATATATTAGTGGATCTCGTAATGTTAAAATGACATACACATACCACTTTTACCAGTTCTTATTAAACACTCGAGTGTGTTAGTATGTGAGACCACGGAATCACATGCCATTTGTTTGTATATATATATTGCTGTAAGATATCTAGCTATCAAGGAAGGACATTTGGGATCGCATTAACCGGATTAACCCCACCATTCGTTGTGCCTGTCCCCAACTGGAACCTGCATTTCCGACGTCATTTGTTTTGCTTCTTTTTTTTGTGCTTATTGAGGTATGATGAGAGGTAATTGCTTGAATTGTTGGTATTTATGGGATTGATGATCATCACCGTTTAAACTTTCCAAGCAAGGAAAACTTACAAGTTGCATAGCATATAACCTGATATTATGACATACATTCTTATGAATTACACGTAGGCGTCGTTATTCTAAATTCATTTGTAGCAGAATGTGATACCAATATGATTACTTGCAATACATAGGCCCTTAGTATGCAATTATAGTTATAGACACTACTGTGACTACGAAATGTAGAAAAGAACAATCGTTGTTCCTTTACTTTAAGTTAAATATAAATGTAATATAGATAATATTCTGTTAAAGTAAAGTATCCAATGAATTGCTACAATCGGATTGGCTATTCAAGAAGGGAATATCATACCGTATTCCCTGGGTAAGGACGGGAATATTGAAAACAGTTTCAATATGGCATCTATTTATCGCTTCACATATTTGTTTTAACATAAAAATAGTAAAACATAAAAATCTCTTGAATACAACTTTTTATAAAAAAGATGCATTTTACGGAATCTTTCATCTCCGTCCCAATTGTGTCTGTACTTAAAAAGGGAGATAACAAGTAATTTATCGTCTGCTAAAATAACAACAAACAGATTTGCATCTCACACGGAAAGTGAAATTAATCATAAAATGTGAAGCAGGTACGGATTCAGACAGAGTGTGCTCCCAGTACAGTTTTATCCATCTTTAGTTGTTGTTGGTCGGTCAGAATTGTCTCTTAGTTCTTCAATATTTGTGGTCAAAAGTAAGTCTTGAACAATGAAAAATATCACATTCAGAGAATGATATACTATTTAGTATAGATACAAGAAGTTTTAACAGAATGTAATTGTTATTCGGGATCTTCACGGGGGATACGGGTTCGGCTCAGGGAATATAGAACACAGACATGGAATATGAACCCGCATCCCTTGTGAATATACCGAATATTATAGTATATCGTGTCCATGTACATCCATATATTCTTTCTCAATAATGTAATGCTATTTGTTGACGTTACTGTATACAGTATTGGGAGCATGGATACCACGAGCTAACCAGACATACATGTAATACATGTTGTTGTCGTTATTAAACCGTCTCAGTTTGTAGCATGTGATACCACGGATAGCATGCTACAAGTATTTGCATATAGTGACGTCCAACACATATTGCGTTGTGTTTTTGCTTTGTTTTTCTTCGTCTTGTGTACCCTGTATAGCCATTTTTCTGCATTGTCCATTTGTGATTACCCCTTCGGCACTTTATAAAGTCTGTTTGTATCACGCTTGGTGATTGATGGTTGACATGATCATTTGCGACGATCAAACAGAAATTCTGCAAATCATCGATTGTGCGACATACATTTTGTACATGTATGGACTACTTTTAACTGGTATCTTTTTCATATTCAGGTTGGATCCGAGAACGAGAAACACGTGCAATGCGGATAGTTCATGGAGAAATAAATAACTGTCTTAGTGCGCACGACATATTTCTGTAACAGCCTTTACCAGTCTGTCATGGCAAATAATTCAATGGCCCAAAACAGGATAGCAAAAAATCGACTGAAATCATTTATATATTTATGCTTAATAAATCGTATCAGTGCCGAAGTACTGACTGCTTGGCGAAATATACTCTCGGGGACTAATAGTCCACTAGCACATATGGCAAATTCAGGCCGTTTTTCTCATTTGCATACGTCCTCATTTTTTTTAAATGTCGTCGATGCGCTGGTCAATTTCAATGTCATTTTTTATATTGCTATTTTAGAAATAATAGTGTTCCTGGACAATTTGCGATGTGTGAAAATTTACCCTGAGACCGTTTTTAGTTCAATTCCTAAATTTAAATTTACTTTGATATAAAACTGTGGTTCCTGAGTGATATCAGAGAAATGAATATTATTCCTTCAATGTCGATGCAAAAAGTAAAAAAAAATCACAAGAAAAAACATTGAAAGAGACACAATAAACAATTGTTACTATTGATGCGAAGCAAAATTATAAAACTTCCGGTCTTAATTATCAGGGGGAAAATGAAACCATTGCCATAAATAAAGAACAAAGGTTCCCAGCAGCTTTACATTTCAATGAGTTTGATGTCCTGACTACGAATATATGTCAAGGGTCCCTTGAGGTATGTAAAACTTACTGGAAAAATATATATTCCATACATAATTCTCTCTGCATCTTGACACCGGTTGAAATAAAAATAACTAATCACGTGATCAAAAAGGAATTTGAGGTGCTGTAACGGGGATACAAGCACATTTTTGTAATGAATATATTTTCAAAAATTAAGTCACGTGAAAATAGACTCATGACTATTCATGAACTCATGAATTAAAAAGTAGCCGCGATTTTGCCACATGAGAGGCGATAATAATAGTCTAAAATTTGTAGGTGTCACTATTCAATAATAATTATATTCTTACTAGAATGTATCAATAACTCGTAATCCGATTGGATATCGTCACTTATTCTACGTCATTCAAAAGGAATTTATAAATCGATATTTCCGTATACCAGACTACTTTTTCGTCCGGTCATTCCACGCGTATAAATCTACGTGCAATGATACTAACAAGGATCTGCCATCTTGAAAATGTGAAATTCTACATGTCATATCTACAACAATGCACAAAAATATTTGAAAAGCTTACCTTGAACACTTATTTTAGTTAAATTGTATCAAAGTTGAAGCGTACACGAAGCCAAATAACGTCTAATCTTAACGTTTCAAACTGGTAGTCTTCATATGACGCCAATGACGTCATATTGCTTATGTTCCAAAGTCGTCAATAACATTTCCGGATTTTTTTTCAGTTTGCAATCATGTGTATTGTATGTCCATTGTTTGAGACTCTCCTTGGGTATTTCTTTAATAGCATTTAGCGTAGAAAAGAAACACGAAGTCCAAGAATAAGAATTATAAGGATTAAACACTGTGTTTTCAGGAAATTATGTAAGTATAACTCCGGCAGCTCACTCACAAACTTTACATGAATTCTTTGGAAAAGCCCTTTTAAGAATACTAAATTCAGATATCCAATTATATTTAAGAAATAAATCATGGAAGCCAGAATGTGTTGGGAGTTTTAACATGGACTGGCGGATATTAGTATTTTATCCCGAGCCAGAAGCGAGGGATACAATTTACTAATATTCGCCAATACATGTTAAAACTCAAAACACATTCTGGCTTCCATGATTTATTTCGATTCTGATATTCCTAAGAGTACAAATACGGTAGTATTCTTTGATTGGAAGACGGTAATTTATACATACATGCGGAAAATGTCGCACACAATTTATGTAACTCGAATAATACTGCGCCCTCTATCGGCATTATTCGGATCACAATTTATGCTGCCAATGGAAACGTCAGTCACATTCATCGGCGCACGTGCTAATGAGATAATATGAAGAAATAATTATGTTTGTGTTAACAAGGGGAAAGAGTGAGGTCATGTTATAATTATTTTTTTAACTTGTGAAGAATAAACTCTTGTGTAATTTTACCATTATTATCTATTATATCATTAACATAACTATTCCTCTATTATTATTCATTTTTTTTTAACTGGTCAGGCGTGGCTTAACACGGGTTGACTGATAACACCGATTATATATGTAGATGCGTTCTATTCCTTTTGTATGAATTGATTTCGGTGACACTGCTGAATACAGTTCAATAATGTCAATAACGGAAACTGCACTGTACATACACAAAATAAAATCGAATGCTCTCATGTAAATTTAAAGGTCCACTCCGCCCGACCAGTTAAATAAAATAGAGTAATAATCCATTCTTTGAAAAAAAAAATCAAATGTAATAAATCTATTTCCCCATAATATTTGCTTTCGTACATTACTAAATGCTGAACTTAATTGACCACCACCTGTTTTTATCCAACTGCTCAAAACATTTTTGTAAAATTCGGGGATATTATTGAGAAACAGTTTATGTTTTTTCACATCTATATTCATATTAAAAATAAGCCATTTTTTCCCAAATACATTTAAATATTTTAGTGGTATTAGTTTCCAATTCGAAAATTTTGAGTAAGCTAATCTACTTACCCATGATGCCTTCAAAGATATAAACTAACTTTCTTTATCTATCATATTCATGCCCACCCTTCTCGAAATCTCCTATCAATGTATTTCTTTTTACCTTGTCTGGTATCCCATGCCATATAAATTTAAAACACTTACTCTCTATCTCTTTTTGTATTTTTCTGGAATAACACATGAACTAACAATAAAAGTAAAAATAGGTATAATCAAAGCTTTAATGATTAGTACTTTACCCAATATTGAGAAATTTCGTTTTGCCCATGACAAAAATAATCTATTAATTTTTTCAATTCTTTTTTCCCAATTAAGTTTTTCACATTCTATGTAATCATGACCATAATAAATACCTAATGACTTTATTGGTTTGTTTGTCCATTTAATAGTTTCTACCTTATCTTTACTGTGTTTTAGTTTCCAAACCCACAACCCCTCTGTCTTATTTCTATTTATCATTAAAAAAAGTACCAAAATGTCAATTTCGTTCGTAGGAACATATATATCGTTTTTAGAGCTAAAATATAGTGTTGTGTCATCTGCTAATTGCGAAATTTCTATACTATGTGTTTGTTCATTTATTTTTATCTGAGAACCTTTGATATCCTTATTAAAATAAGATAAGAAGTATTTTTATTGGACATAACAGTAGTTAAGTTTGATCATAATGACACTTAACCTGTTTGACGCCTCCAGCCATCTTTGAACATTAATTACTCATATTTTACAACTATATCGGACATGTACATCAATTCTATGAAAGAGGGAGGAATTTAAAGAACAAACCAATATATTCGGAACACCTCTAATTGGAATACCGGATATGAGAGTTAAGTTATATTTAGACAGCAGTCACCCACCAGAATACGAACTGTCAAGACGTACACTACAATTGCCATCCTTGACGATAGATTATATTATCCAGGTATAAACACACACATTATTTATTACACACATTTTAGCCGTTTATTTATCATTTTTGGTTGTTTGCACAAAATCGCTACCACTTGTTTCCGATCGGGATATCGGATCGGAAACAAGAGTTAACGATTCTGTGCAAACAAACAAAGACAATAAAAAAAACGTCTCAAATGTAGCACAACAACATGAGAAAAGATGTTAAAATATAACAATACATAACTATAAGTCTACAAAAAGACAATAATTATAATCAAATTGACGGATATTTCGCTTGACCGACAACCTTCATCAGCATCTGTAACCTGATTTGAAAAATTGTCACGTGACCATCAACTATCCTGACTTTAAAATCATAATCTTGAACTTTAAGCTTTATATTATTTAAGTATATAGGTACACTGATTTATAAAGAAAATGAAAACATTAAAAAAAGTAATGATAAAATTTACCAACTAGCTATCGTGACGTAAAAATCATAATATTGAACTTTGTATTATTAAAATATGTACATACACTAATTTATAAAGAATATGAAAATAATGAGAGAATGCAATGATGAAATTTACCAACTAGATAAGGACCAGGCACTGGTTAACAATTTAAATAACAACGAAAGATTTAGGCCTTTTTGTTCATGCCCTCCGGATGTAATGTTTGTAACTCGCGGATCCAAAAACTCTCTCATTTTTTGTTGTTGATTCTCTTTCCTGCTTGGATTGTGGTCAATTATATAAATTATGGATCTACCAAAGTCATCCAATGAGTACCCCGCCGCACAAAGTGTTGATTCACTGGCAAGAGCGTCTTTTTCGTAAGGTCACTTCTGTGTCCATTCATTCTTTTGTTGAATGGTTGGACACTTTCTCCTACGTATTGAGACCTGCAGACGTGACAGTCAAGGAGGTAAACCACATTAGGTGTTTTGCAATTGACATTGCTTTAGATCTTAAGATTTTTTGTGTGTAGAGTTTTAAGTTTCATTTTCTATTGGTTTGGTATGGTGCGGCTAAAATTAACCATACCAGAAAGGTGGCAAGCTGTTGGCATGCATAGCGGTGGTTTTAGCCATAGAAGGGTGGCAGACCACTTCAGGGTTAACCATTCCATCATTTTACGACTGATGCGGCGTTTTCGTCAAACTGGGAATGTTACTGACCGTCCACGTGCAGGTAGACCATGCAAAACAACGCCGAGAGAGGACCGGCTTATATCCAGACGGGCGCGGCAACGGCCATTCAGTACCACTGGTGCACTTCGTGGTAATTTAGCGTTTGGAGGCCACATTGGCACACGCACTGTAATCAGACGCCTCCACCATCGGGTAATGCGAGCGCGATGACCCATAAAACGTCCACAGTTGACATTACGTCATCACCTTGCTCGATTTGACTGGTCACATGATCATTTGGGTGGGTTATTCGAACATGGAGACGGGTCCACTGGTCTGATGAAAGTCGTTTTTTGCTACGCTCTACCGACGGTCGTGCAAGGTTTTGGCGCCAACGAAGCACTTCGTTTCAGGACAACCACATTTTGGGCACAACTGCTTTTGGGGGTGGGGGTGTAACTGTCTGGGGTTGTTTTTCCTTTGACTGTAAGTTGGACTTGTACGTTCTTGATGGTAATCTTAAAGGACAAAAATACCGTGACAATGTGCTCGCTCCACGCGTAGTCCCCCATTTCGACAATCTTACGTTGACTGACAGGCCAATGTTCATGGACGACAATGCTAGGCCAAATAGAGCCCGAATTGTACAACATTTTTTACAGCAAGAGGCTGTTCAGACAATTCTATGGCCTGCGATGTCACCAGACATGAACCCTATAGAGCATGTACGGGACTTGATTGGCCAAAAAATTAACCAACGCAATTTAAAATGTCAAAATATTGCAAATTAATCACTGCTAGCTTACAGGAATGGCAACAGTTCCCCCAAGAACGGCATATACGTCTTGTGCGAAACATGACGAGGCGTGTTGCAGAACTTCACAATAAACGCGGTGGATATACTCGTTATTGATTTTTATGCCTTACACATACGCAAAATAGATGCATTTAAAAGTTCTTAAAATCTGAAGACTCTGCATTTTAATGCAATGTTAAACACTTCCATCAAAGACAAAGTGGTTTTACGTTTTTCCAGCGCCTGTTTTGAACCCCATTTTTGCCACATCATAGTCGCGTCTTTCAGGATGATAAATATTTCGTAGATTGGTAATTTTAGAGTCCTTGGTGTAGTCTTTTAAGAATGGTGAAATTTATTTTATTGTTTTAACAGTATTGATGTAAAAAATATATCGATACAAATATTGGGTGGTGCTTAACTTTTGTCGGAGTGTATACACTCCGACAAATATATATATTTATATTACAGTACCAATTCGAATCCAGTAGGATCCAGAATACTACTAGTACATATTGGAATTCCAATATCTACTAGGACAAATCAGGATATCCAGATTTGTACTAGGATAATTCAGGATCTTAATGAAATACAAAATTGAAAAAAAAGGAGAAACATGAAAAAATAAATATGAACACTTTTTTAATACAAATGTTCGTTTTTTTTATGTTCCTTAGGTAAAATCAGTAAAAGCTAAATAAATATACTTGTATGATCAATGATCACTGATCTTTAATTAATGCTTATTCCCCCCCCCCCTAAAGGCTACCCTGACAGGACAGTCACATAACTTTTTAAATCGCCTCATGAATTGTAATCATTTGTAAATTAATTCATTGTAAGTGAAAGTGAAATGGAAGACAACAAGGAATTATTTGATATGAAACTTTTGGAATATGAAGAGAATCTTCCAAAGCATTATGACACAGAGAAGTTTTTTCTCTCTGGACTTAGATATGAAGCTATTCTAAACTACCTTGACAAGGAGAAGGGACATAAAACAGAAGAGGGGGCAAAATTGAAACACTGGGCCAAACAAAAACTTCAGGAAGACTACTATTGGGGAAAAGGGCATTCTAATATGCTTGAAAAGTGACATGTCCTGTTGTTACAAGAAATGATGTATTCAATGTTATTCACAAATCTCACTTGAGAACTGAACATTCTGGTAGGGATAAAGCATGAATCAGAACCATCATTTATCAGAAAAAAACATATTCTATTGATGAAACTGTCGGTATAAGAATTCACAAAGTAGACAGAACTAACACTGAATCAAACATATAGCCATGCAAAGTTCTTGAAGTAAAAAGAGTAAACGATTCCAAATCCGTTTACAAAATATTTTCAAAAGATGGAATACTGAAAACCTATTATTCAGATGAAGACCTACTTGTACTAGTAGGATTTCGGATCCTATTGTATTGGATTCCAATTTGTTCTGTAACATATATATATACATCTGCAAATTATACCAAGCAGTGTTAGAATTAGATCTTTGAGCTGTCACATTTTTGTTCTTCCCTCGACGGGATTTGACCTCACACCTTTGATACACTGTAGCGCCAATCTCTTAGGCCACTCGAACACATCCGCTATTAAGAAATAGATTCAATAATCGAAGTATTACCTTGTCTCGAAAGGAAAATACAGAGATAGACATGAGACATGTGTCTAAGCGTGTGTAGATGGTATGTATATACTTAATATTATAATTTGACAGCAATCTAATTCAGCAATTTTTAAGATATTATATACGATAATGAAGAAATCATTATACAGTAACAGGAAATAAAGTATATTATACAAACATCTAAGCAGGTGACAGCCATACAATGTATCTGTCCATCTGGATCTCAAAGTTACTTGTTATTCTAGGTTGATACTAAATATTATATACGTTTGCAAACTAAACCAGTGTTATAGTTAGATCTTTGAGCTGTCAAATTTGTGTTCTCCCCTCGACGAGATTTGTTAACAAACCAGAAAAAACACAAAACCGGACGCTTTCATTTCTTACATAACATTCCTAAAGTCAACAACCCCGGGAGACTCATTGTTTCAGCAAATGGACACCACAGAAAAACTCTCCGAATTCGTCGATTTCCACCTTCTACCTCATGTAGAAGCATTACCCTCACATTTGAAAGAACCGTTAACGAACCACAAACGGAATGTATTGTCTAGTTGCTCACATTGGTACTGAAGCATAACAATTTTACATTTAATGGAGAGCATTGTTTACAAATCAACGGAACAGCTATGGGAACAAAGATGGCACCTTCATACGCCAACATCTTCATGGGGAAACTTGAAAAAAACTAATCATACAATCTGCACCTCACAAGCCACTTTCCTGGTTTTGTTTCATATACGACGTTGACATGAAGTGGACCAAGTCGGAAGAAACCCTCAATCGTTTCTTTGTCCATGGCAACAATGTTCACCTCACTATACAATTCACCCATGAAACATCTCCTTTCTGGATACTTACACCACCTGTGAAAATGGTATTACTAGTATGTCAACTGACATATACAGCAAACCGACAGATAAACATCAGTACATGTCCCCACAGAGTTGTCATCCTAAGCATTGCACCAAAAGTATTCCATACAGCCAAGCTCTCCGAATAAAACGCACCTGTTTCAATTGATAAAATAAAAAAAAACGGCTTGGGAACTGAAATGTCATCTGAAAAAGAGGGGTTACAACAATGCGAACATTAACCATTGTTTTAACAAAGCAAGTGGTATTAACAGAAAAGACCTCATCCAACATAAAGAAAAGAACGCGAACAACAGAGTACCATTTGTTATCACATCCCATCCTGCGCTCAGTAATTTATCCAGCATCGTTCGTGAGCACTAGACAACCATACAAAAACACCCAGAATTATGCAGTCTTCAAAGAACCACCCGTCTTGGCTTTCAGGAAACCCAAAAGTTTGAAAGATATCTTGGTGAGAGCTGTCATCTCCCATCGATCTACCTACAATGGTCAGTGTCAAAAATGTGATTCGAGACGATGTATGATGTGCACAAATATCCAATGCACACAGAAATTCAGCAGCACACATACAGGAGAAGAATTCATCATATACTACAATGCCAACTGCAAGACCGAAAATATTATCTACCTCCTGGTATGTACAATTTGTGGCCTTCAATACATCAGAGAAACTAAACAACAACTTAGTAAACGCCTGAATGGCCACAAAAGAGATGCAAATAGCAAACCTGACCTTCCACTCAGCAGACATCTCAGATCGACGGGCCACCATGATTTTTCGGCAAACTGAAGGTCAACATAATTGACCATAACCCCAAGTGGGATAATAAATGCAGACAGGACAGGGAAAGCTTCTGGATTAGAAAACTTAAGACTTTATCACCGAATGGAATCAATGAGAAAAAATAATATCCTTTCTTGACTCCTATTTTTGTTGGTCTCCTCCAGTCCTATTAGAACATACAGTTTGCTCAATTGACCCAAAGTATAAGATAAGATAAGATAATTTCATTAAACCAATTTTGGGTCCACAAGGGGCATATAAAGAAAACATTAGAAGATATAAATCCAAAAAAGAAAGAATACCACACAAGCACAAAACCATCATAATTTACATAATACAACATGCATGAGTAATTAATATATAATAACATGAATAATGTATATATAAAAAAGAATAAAAACAAGCATAGATGACCGATACCGCAGAAGGGAAACCATTCATAGGCAAAACAAACTATGGCAGTTTATAGCTAATATTATGATATACATAAAAATATATTATACAAATATAATATGATGCAGATATAACATGGTGTTCATATCACGAAATACTATTTTATCTTTACGAAAGGTTAAATTTGTAATGTATGGTTCTTCGTATTTCAAAACATTTGTTTAGGAAGACAGCATGTTTATTTGATAACAGAGTGTCTTCATTACTAAGAAGCCAAATCAACTTATTATTCGGACTCAGATGTTCAACATTTTTACAGTTATCTTGAATATATGTCAGTAATGTAGCCCGTTCAGTTTCACATATTGGGCATTTGAATAACATATGACTTTCGTTTTCAACCTCATTTAATGTACAATGAAGGCATATTCTTTCCCCTCTATCGAACGTACCTAAATTTCCTTGGGAGTTTCGGATACGTTCATAACGTCCCGTTTCTATTCTTAACCGATGAGCACTTACTCTAAATTTTGTTACAATAGATCTATTTACAATATTTTTCAGTTGAAAGTATTTTTCTGTGGTAAATCTGGGTTTAAATTGGAAGTAAGTGGATAATTTACCAGATTCTCCCTGATTTTGTTTAATGTTATTCCAATAGGATAAAAAAGTATTTTTCAAAGTCTTTTTTAGTTCATTTTTAAACTTATTCCTGCCAAAAGTTTTTGATAAATTCATATCAATGTTAGTGTTTTACAAAAGAAGTTCAATGTTGAATACCATATGTCAGTATATCCTAATCTGTATAATGATTTATATTCTTCATAGGCAGATTTTAATAGGTTGCTTGGTTCATTTTCAAGCATATGCCAGTAGCTAAGAACTTGGGTTATTAATTTCAAATATATAGGATATCTACCCAATTCTGACAGAACTGCTATATTAGTACTTTTTTTACTTACTCCCAGTAAGTATTTGCAAAATTTAATATTTAGCTTCTCAAAGTCCCAATCTTTAAATGCTTCAAATAGACTAAGGTTGTTATTGTTAATTTTATATGCAGATAATGTGCCCCAGTTTTCACATCCATATAGTAAGATAGGGCATATTGTATGGTCAAAAAGATGCAACACAGTGTTGACATTTGGGTTTAGAGAATTTACCTCTTTGTACAGTTTATAAGAAGCCTTCATTGCCTTATTAAATAAGACCTTTCGTGCCTCTTGAAATTTTCCTGAGGCAGTAAGCATTATACCAAGATATTTATAGGTTTTAACACATTCAATACTCTGGTCTTTTATATTAAAGTTTCTAGTGATCAATCTACCAGATTTATTAAAGATTATTATCTTAGTTTTATTAATGTTAATTTTCATGCACCAGTCTTTGCAATATTTGTGCAAGATATTTAATCTATCTTGAAGGCCCTGTTCAGAGTGTGATATCAGTATATATTCCACACTTTGGTGGGCCGTTATTGTGAATGAGTTTGGGTATCATACCATTTTCAAAAATATTGTTATACAAACCATTTTAGACGTTTATATATACCGATATATATAGTGTAATGTGTGGTATGACTTTGTATGCATTAAATATACGAAAGTCTCAGGTATATCCTGGATTTGTGAGGTACAATAAAACGATGATGCTGTTTGAATATTGATTCTTAAAATATATCTCTAGTGCAGTATGTTTGTTACAAACTTCGGCGCCACATATATTAGTCAGTGAGGGTATATCATAGTCAATTCTTAGTTAATCCATGGCTAATTTCGCTCCGATACCCTCCATCAATAAACCGTGGAAAATTGGATAGAAATCTTCAATTGGGAGTTGTTCGTTCACTGAACCGGACATTAGAAGTTGCATTAGAAACAAAACAATACAGACATTTTACATTTGGTATGTAGGTCATACAAATAATATCTTCTAATGTAAAAATCATGTTTTACTTCGTTCACTATCCAAATATGATATTAAAGTAGCTTTCTGGTCCAACAGATTGTAATAAGTGCAAATAATTCCCTTGGCTAAAACGTGTAGCAGGCAATCAGATTCGAGATTATCACTGATAAAACAAGAACATTGTATGATACAATGAAACGCTTTTAGACTTACATCAAACAAGTATAACATGCATAGGTGTTGACAAGCTACTAATGCATTTAAACTCTTCGAATGCAGCAGAACCCGATGAGACTCAACCTAGATTACTCATCGAGGTAAAACTGGAATTGCCATAATTTTAATTATAATCTTGCAAAAATCACTAAACATTCAAGGTATACCCTGCAAGTGGAAAACCACATATTGTGTCAATATATAAAAAGGAACTAAATATAATTCTGAAAATAACGATTTCTTTGATATACGTTTGCTGCAAACTACTATATTTTGGGATAATAAAATTGTTATTTACTGGTTGAAAATGGACGGTACTGTTTAGTTTTGTTTTATTTTTATTGTTTCTTTTTCTTTTTGACCCATATACCTTTGATAACCGTCACAATTGTGTCAAAAAATGCGCCATTTTATTGTAGAATATCCTTATGTTCCGTGTCTTAATATTATCCATTTCACATAATGTTTTTTTAAATGTTGAAACTGAGTTCACATTGTAGGGAAGACTCTGTACAATGACAGATGCCACGTCAGATTTGTTACAAATTACTATTATTATCAACTTAATTTTTATTTACGTGTTCTGTCGTTGTTACTTTGGGATGTATATTTCTACTATTATTAAAAAAAAGCTCTACGTTAAATGTGGCACGACATTAGATAAACTTACTCAAAAAATCTCTTACATCTGAATAGTCAGTAATGTTAACATACCTACCAGTAATGTTACAGCACGTAGAACATATATACTTCTAAACTTGCTTTCAACACGTATTTTTCGAGAACAAAACTACCGGAGAAAGATACGTGGACGTTGATGAGATATTTCTTTGGCTTTTAATAAAGTAGAGGTAAATATTCTTATGATATGATAATTTCATGCCAGCTGTCATAATATATATAACCTGTATTTTCATTGATAGGAATATGCTCACAGCTGGGATTTAAAATGCAAATTGTAAAAACAAGTTGATTCAAAAGCAATATAATATTTATTGGCTCACTTTGCCAAAAAGGTCATCTAAGGTATTGTAATCACTTGGCGTCCGTCATTACTCTCGTTGTCGTCTGTAAACTTTTGCATTTTTATATTCTTCTATGAAATTACTCTTCATATGTGAACTAATTTGTTAGTACGGTTCGCGTTGCTCAGTCGTTTATTTGTTTCTGTCAAACTGTCATACTATTGATAAACAGAACAACATAGTGATACATATGACATTCTTAATCAAATGTGTCGATAATTTGTGGTAGGTAGGCGGTTGATGTGACGAGTTTTCTCCATCAATAAAACTTACCTACACGATATATCTGAGATATTGTGTAAAATGGCGTGCAAACCTCATTATCAAAGAAAGGAACCATCAAATGTATCTAAAACAAACAACCACTGTCTTGGTGCTATATACGTAAGAGTGTTACTTAGAAATCAAACGATCCTTTGTTCCAAGCGCAATCGGAAAAAAAATGTTTCTTCTCGTCTAGACCGCTTTACTCTCAGGATCAAATTCTAAAAAAAGGAAAAATAATCTTGAAAGATCGCCATAGATTTTAAACAGACGGGTATCAGCATTCATTCCATAGTACTCCATCCTCCAAAGATTATCCTCCCTCTGGCATTAGTGACCTTAGACAATCTTGCATATTCTAGTTAAAATATTTGCTGTCTTCCTCCGAAAGACTTTAATTAATTGGCTTTTCTAATCTTTATACTTGAACGTGCATGAAGAAGGCATTTACGATACGCATAGAACGCAATAAATTAGATATTTACCTATTTATTGCAATGACTTTTCAAATGAACTAGGTTAATTGATATTTGTGCTAGGTCGGCGGTTGGTGTGAGGAGTTTTCTCCAAAATAAAACTTACCTGCACGATATATTAGATATCAGCGTTATGTATTGAAATGCCTGTACAAATGATATAGGTCAACTGATATTTCGTGATATATATATATATACATATATATATATATATGTAAGACTCAGATCAACGTCCAGCCTCAAATCGGCGTCCAATTCTCAAATATATGGCTGTTTTTCACTTTCTCAAATCGACATCCAATTACATCACTGACGTATACTTCAAATGACATCACACCTGTTAGGACATGGTTTTGAAATATTGATGGAGAACGGACAAAACCAGATTCAGAGTACATTGTACATTCTACTTTAGCGGACCCTAACCATAATCCTAACTTAACCTTTACCCTAACCTTAGCCTTAACCATAAACCCAACCTTAGCCCTAACCCGAACCTTAATCGTCCTGAATATAACTGAACAATTGCTCGCTGGACGTTAAACACAAATCAATCAGTCAAACCTAACCTTAAACCTAACCCTAACTGCCATAATATTCCGACAAAAACAGAAGACAGCATGGCTTTTATTGTCAATATCTTCAAAATTCAAACAACAAATCAAATTTTAATATCATTAACGGTGGAGGTAATGTTGTCACTTTTATCAATGAAGGAAAGTGAACAAGTGTATTCTAGAATGACTTTGTTACTTATAAATCATGTCATTAAATAACAATTGTCATCTGCATATTTGTAGCTTAAACTGTCAAGGTCTAGGTTAATATGATAAAATAAACAGATGAAGCAGCAGAAATGTCAGATACTATTCATTCAAGAATAAGAATATAAATAAGACTAATCAAAATTGTGATGCAGATTGTTATCATAGCTTCGGAAACTCTAAATCAAGGGGCGTTTCAATTTTAATTAGTAAGCAGGTTGAATACTCAATTATTGATACGCATCAAGACTCAGAAGGCAGAATTGTTATACTAAATATTGAATTAGACAACACAAATTACACTTTGGTTAATATATATGCACCCAATCATGTCAAAGAAAGAAATTCATTCTTTAAAAAATTGAAAAATATGTTAGAAAAAACATGTCTAGGTATGCTAATTATCAGAGGCGACTTAAATGATACACTTTCATCTATGGACACATTTTTTTTTTTAAATAAAGTAAAAAGCCCAGATTTTGGACTAAAACAGCTTATCAAATATATTAAATTACTTGATATATGGCGAATCAAACATCCAAATTTAAAACAATTTACATGGAAAAGAAAACATAATAACAGAGAAGCTAGTAGGATTTATTTGTTTTCTTATACAACCCGAAATAAGCCCATTAATTAGTTCATGTGATATAAGACCTGCATTAATTAAATACACTGACCATCTAGCAATTTCAAAAAAACTTTTGTCAAATTCAAATGATAGAGGGCCAGGGACTTTTAAATTGAACAATAGTATTTTAGAGAATACAGATTAACAAAACCTGATTGAAAACCTAATAACATGTTTCAAAAATAATATCAATCAATATAAAGATATTGGATGTGCCTGGGATGGGATGTATTCAAAAACACTGTTAGAGAAAAAACTATAAATTTTTGAAAGTCAAAAAGCCAAAAGAGAAAAAGTGAAATTAAAGTGTTGGAACAAAAGCTTAAAAGCTTAAATGTAAAAAAAAAAAAAATATATGTGGAGATCTTGAAAATAATGTTTTAAACCAAAAAATTAATGAAATAGAAGAAAACTTAGAAAATTTATACTTTCTAAAACAAGGGGGGCTCAAATAAGATCTAGAGTTCAATGGATAGAAAAGGGGGAAAAGAATACTAAATATTTATGGGGATTAGAAAAAACTAGACAGACACGAAAAACCATTAATTCACTTTATGATGAAAATGGTGTTATAACTAGACAACAAACAAAAATACTACAGTTGAGTAAATCTTATTATGCAAATCTATTCAAGTCTACACATCCTAATATTGAAGAAGTAAAAACATATATAGATAACACAAACATTAACACAAAATTAAAATGGAAGAAAGTTTGATCTGTGAGGGAAAAATAAATATAGAAGAGTGCACCAATGCAATATTTAAAATGCGTCTAAATCGATCACCCGGTTATGATGGCATAACAGTAGAATTTTACAGAAAATATTGGGAAAGCCTTAAAGATTTTTTTGTTCCAGTATTCAATTACAATTATGACCGGAAAGAACTTAATCAATTTCAAAAACTAGGTATGCTAACTTTAATATACAAAAAAATGATCCCTTATCCCTTTCAAATTATAGACCAATTACACTTTTAAATACTGACACACAATTAATTCCCTATGCATTAGCTCAAAGATTCCAGAAAGTTGTATCTCTAATTATTTCAAATGATCAAAATGGTTACATAAAGAACAGGTACCTAGGTTTTAACATTAGACAAATTCAAGACATCATTGATTATTCTGAACACTTTAACATTGAAGGTGCAATTCTTTTCTAGATTTCAGTAAAGCTTTTGATTCAATTGAATGGGAATTTATGTTCAAAAGTTTGAAATAATTTGGATTCCAAGAGTCAATTTTAAGTTGGATTAAAACACTTTACACAAATATAAAAGGATGTATCAGTAATAATGGGTGGATCTCGGAACCATATACCATAGAAAGAGGAAATCGACAAGGATACCCTCTTAGTGCTTTGATATTTATTACCGCGGTAGAAATATTAGCTAATCATATAAGAAATGAAAAACAGATTAGAGGTTTTGAAATTAAACTAAACCGATCAAATCACAGCATAAAAATAAGTCAACTAGCAGACGACACAACTCTTTTCTTAAAATAAAAAAATGAAATCTCTCTTGCTCTAGACATTATTGAAACATTTGGGAATTGATCAGGACTAAAACTTAACAGAAATAAAACAGAAGGTATATGGCTAGATCGACTAAAGCACTGTAAAGAAAAAATTGAGAATATTACCTGGACAACGGACATGGTTAAATGTTTAGGAGTTCATTTTGGTCATGACACATCAAAATGCCAACAAAGTAATATTGAAAAACAATTACAAAAAACAAAAGAGATAATTAATAATTGGAATAAAAGAAATTTAAGTATAATAGAACAAAATTGCAATTGTGAAATCACTACTCCTTCCAAACATAACCTATATAGCTTCAGTCTGTACTATTCCTAAAGAGTGTATCCAAAGGTTTAAAACCATCATATATAACTTAATATGGGGAGGAAAGAAAGATAGAATAAAACGTTCTGATTTATGTAAAGATTATTCGAAGGGAGGGTTAAAAATGATAGACGTTGGTCAATATTTAAACTCTATTCAGATATCTTTGCTTAAAAGGTTAACAACATCAACTCCGATGATCAGTAGGTGGAAAATTATATCACTGAGTTATTTTGAAAAATTTGGACCAGATTTTCTCATTTTTAAAACAAATATGGATAATTTTAATTGTTTGTGTGATAAAAAATATGTTTCTCCATTTTATACAGAGTTAATTAAAACATGGATCATATGTAATAAAAAAACTATAAAGGAACCTAAACAATATTTTCAAGTCAGAAAACAAATAATATGGGGAAATAAGTTCATTAAATACAAAGGGAAATCACTTATGATAGAAAATTGGATCAATAGTGGCATTATATTCATTAACGACATTATAGATGATCAGGGGAACATATCTGAAGTGGTGATTCTACAAAATCTTAAATGTAAACAAAACTGGATGTCAGAAACATCCATAGTTATAAAATCTATCCCAGCAGGATGGAAACAAATAATAAAGAATGAAGAGTCAATTATGACAAAAGTGAATGTCAGCTTTTTTAATACCCCAATATATTTAAACTCACAAAACTTAAATAACCAAACTAGTAAAAATATATACAAAAATCTACTAAATAACCAAAATATTTCTATTCCCTTGGGATTCAGTATTTGGCTGAAAAAATTAAATATTAAATTTTATTCTGATATTGAGAAAATTCTGACATTTGTGTTTAAAAACATGAAAGAAAACAAATTTAAAGTATATAATTGGAAATTAATCCATTATATTTTATCAAGTAAAGAATTATTATTCAAATGGCATATAACCACTAATAAATTGTGTAATAATTGTCTTTTTCTTTGAATGTAAAAGATTGGAAACATTTTGGAGGATAATAAAAAAACTTGTTTTCAAAACTTAAATTAGGTGAACATATTCTAACCTTAAAAAAATTTAGTTACAGGATGCAAAATAAAAGAAGAATATTATGATATCAATTATTTACTCACAATAATAGGATTCTCCATATATAAAAGCTATTATGTTTCAAATCAAAGGAGAGAAATATGTGATATAATCAATATTCTTGTCAGAGAAATAAAATTTATACTTTACTATGAAAAAAATGACCATATTAGGAAGATACTAAAAACAGTTTTACAAGTAGCATAGGCAACAAATATCAAATATTTCATACATGCACATGTAAATAATGTAAGGTGCAATAATGCACGATACATATGTGTACAGTGTACACTGTTGTTTATATTTGCGGTGTGTACTGCATGGTGTGTATATTTGCAGTGTATACTGTTGTATATTGGCAAGTATTGAAGTATCAAATTCAGTAAATCATACCATATACTTATATCTTGTTAGTATAAACATAAATTGTACAAATAATGTTAATGTCACACATTGTGTGTTGTCTCTTATACATGTATATGTATTTTGTTTTGTTACAATGTACATGTACATGTATGTTGTTTTCTGTATTTAATATTTCCGTGTTTCTCTATATTTTGTTTTGTTATTTTGCGCTTTTTATTTCCCCAGTAAGACATAAATGGAAAAAAATCTATCTACTCACAGTCAGTAATGTGAGGATGAAGATCCTATGGTTCTTGAATGGTTAATATCCTTGTTCATGTTGTTTATTAAGTTGTTGAATATAAATTGAGAGTGATTTCTAGTATCTCTTTTTCAAAACTCAAATATTTTCTGGATAGAATAATGTCTAAAATAATATATTTTGTATCTCCGTTGTATTTAATAATCCATATATAATATTGATAAACAAAAATAAAAAAATTATTTATAATTTTCACTTCAAATCTCCCAACACGTGGGTCAAAAACGAAAGTAAAAAGGAGGTAAACAAACAAGACTAAAATTAGAAACACTTATGTATTTATGAAATTACTCTCAAAATCCGTATTCATTTTCATTGATAAATTTAATTGTATTGTACTAACACGACTAACACTATAGTTCTATGACATGTTACTTATATTAACGAGGCCAGGATAAGGTACTGGTACTTATGTTTTACCACTAACAAATGTAAAGATTTCATTAAAGATATTAATTGTAAGAAAAAAAGAAAAGAAAAAAAAACCTAATCCTAACCATAAACCTAAACCTAACCTTAATTCTAACTCTATCCCTAAACCTAACCCTAACCCTAACCTTAATTCTAACCCTAAACCTAACCCTAACACTAATCCTAATCCTAATCCTAACCTTAACCCTAACCCAAAACCTAAACCTAACCCTAACCCTAACATTAACCTTAAATAATACTAATGAAAAGGAAAATGCTTTAAGAACACACACAACAAAACAAAAACAACTTTAGAAACAGATACAAAAACACGCAAAACAAAACAGTCAATACAATTATTTTTGATGACAAACTTTAATCGTGTAAACGGGCCTATAGATATGCGAGTTTGGAAAGGACGCCGATTTGAGAATATCCTAAAATTGGACCGTGATTTGAGATAATGACGTCAGTGGACGCCGATTTGAGGAGTGGACGTCGATTTGAGTTCGGACGTCGATCTGAATTTATATATATATATATATATGTATATATATATATATAAACGAAGTGTACATCTATTTACATGGTATAGAAAAGAGAGATGACAAACTATCGGCTTACACATGATTATGATTGCTAATAATTTAATCCCAACAATTGATCATAGGAGTATTCCGTTGATTTTTCACCTTAATTTGTTAGTTTTTCTTCTGACTGTATACATATCATAGACCTTCATTGTTCCACCACAATCCTGCACTCTTAAAGCGCTGTACTTTCTTATCATGACCAATAATATAATTATTATGAACAACGACAACATTTGATCGTATACTTATATTATTAAAGTACATTAACCCATGTGGAAATTCTTTCAGAGGAAGATACTTGTGTCTGATTGCTGATTTCCTAATCAGAGAGTTAAATTTTACTTGATTTATATCTGGAATTTCTAAAGATGCCTTCCATTTCTGTAGCAGATCTTCAGAGAGAGGTGACGGTTTAAACGCCAAAAATCCTGTACAATAATACAGAGGTCTATCCGTAGACCCCCACATGTCATAATGGCCATTTAAAAAGGATCGTGGATCTTTGAGCCAAATTGTATCCACATCAGAATATATCACGTTTAGTCCACGTGTTAAAACTGCTAATATATATG
>MJUT01038122.1:173841-221470 GCA_002080005.1 Gigantidas platifrons
CATTGGATTCAGAAATTCAACATGGCTTCTACGACCAATTCTCTCTGATGCTGAAGTTTCAAAATATTATCTGAAACCACACATTGGATGAACATGTTATTTTGTTGCAATATGTCATATTTGACCTTCTTAAACAAGTTTTGTGTTTGTCCATTGGAAATCTAAGATGGTCACCGATGCAAGAACAAATACAAAAAAGTAATTCATCTCAGAAACTAGATATTAGATTGAATCCAAATTTGTTAACTGAACATGAGTAATCGTTGAATGGTCCCTTACAAATTATCAATTTTCTCTGAAAATCGGAAATCCAAGATGATCATGAGGACAAATTTAACATAGGACCCTACAGGAAAAACATTTCACAATTATTCCTGTCTGAAACAGTTGAAACATATGTATGCAAATTTGGCTGTGCATTGGGCAGTTCTTTGCAAAATATCTGGTTTTAAGATGATAGAAAATTGGTAGCATCAAAATGGTATATGAATACACACTCATTAATGTTTTGCTTTATTTTTTTATTTTAGTAGATCTGAAATCCTAGTTAGCAAGCAACACATGCTGTGGTTTTTTTTCTTGTTTATCCAATTTAATTTGGATTCTTAAAATAATCCAGACAAATGAGTCTTGTTTTCTTTTTTTCCTTTTTCTATAGCTTGGTTGTTAGTGACATAGCATACAATACAAAAGACATACAAAAACTGTTAATTTTTATATGTATAAAGTGTCCTCAGTTCTAGAAAATATAAGAAATTACACTCCTACCTGTTTCAATTTGAAATTTACCTAGATCTACACAAATTCTAAATTCACTAAATATTTTTTGCTTTCCAAATTTCAATGTGAAAAATAGTAATTTATTTTACCAGGCTGGTTGAGACTTCTTAATAATAGAAAAACATTGTGATGAATGAATAGGGACAATTTGGGTTGCATTTCAGGTTTCAATTTCCATCATAAAATTTAAAATAGAAATCCATATGTGTTACACAGGATATGCTATTATGAAGGACAAGTCCAAAATACCAAAGGCGTTTATTCATTGCAAATAAAACCCCTGACAAGACCAGGTAATGAAGACAAAATAAGATATTTCTATATTAAAGGTGGCACATCTTGGTCATCTAGGAACTATAGCATTCGTTAGTGGGAAATTCAGACAACATTGATTGAAAACCAAAATCTTTGTTGGTCCTCCCACATGCGCTTGTGATATGAAATCACCCCCTCCCCTTTTTTTTAGCTTTCTGTTTACACATTTATTTTCAATAACATTTCTTTATTCTTTACTGTCTTTTTTTACTTCAATAAACATGTTTATATCAAAACAATCGTGTGGTAATACCATCTTACATGTGTCCTCTATTGTTATTATCCAAAAAGCAGTAGAGAGGGCATACACATGTAAGAATCTACGGTAGCGTTGTTGGCAGATATTTCAGCAGATAAGCAATGCAAATTAATTTATGAAGAAGGGAGAGCTCTTTAATAGCATATCTGTGAAACATGTATTTATGGAAAATTGTTACTACGTTGATTATTAAAAATAAATAAAAATGAAAACGACGATTGCATTATATATATATACACATGACGTTTGCTGTGACGTAACTTATTTACACGTCCGCAATCGATATTACAAAAACCGAACGTATTATAAAGTGTTTTAAGATACTTTTTTGTACCATTTGTTTATTAAATATGAAAATAAAACGCAATAGAACAACGGCATCCCGAAGACTGATCTTGGAAAAAGTTTAACAGTCACCAGACTTGATCATTTGATACGACACTTTCCAATGGCAAAGAATACAGGGATTGAACGTAGCAAGACAAATCTCATAGAACTCGGAAAAGGTGGTTTTCTGGCATATTTGGCTTTTCAATCTATTCCCACATTTAATAAAATGAAATTCAACACTTTGCCATGCATTTTTCTTAAAGAATAGGATATTCCCAATCCACCAGTTCCTTCATTACATGTATTGAACATCGGGATGTCATTGTTCTGTTCGGTTTTAGTGGTGACGATGCTAATATCTCTTTAATGTGATCACGTGACATCTTTGATTGATTTCTGATATATATATTTTTTTTCATTTTGAGTAGATCAATCATTATTTTATTGGTTTATGTGGTAGTGGAATAAGCCGGAGTACCCACAGAGAACCACCGACCATGGGTAAGCAACTGGTAATTTTTATCAACTTGCGAATGCTAGTAGAGTGCACCCATTTTTGGTAATTTGCAAAGCAGGGTGTGAACCCACACCGTCTTAATGATAAGCAGGTATGAGTTGTTAAGTTATCCAACTATATATCCCATTCAGACCCTAATTCTATTCGAGATCAATGGTGTCCTCTATGAGGTCCGCGTTTACGCTAGTGCTACTTGTATTAAAGTCGATATACATGATTCAAACAAAATAAATGTTTATTAGGACCATTACTAATAAACACCGAATTGAAGTTAATTACTACTCTAGATCATGGAATTGAAAGATAATTTAAACAATAAATGTCGTAATAAAGATTGATTACTGGAGAAATGTGCAATGAACTCCCCGTAAAGACACATACTAAGACAAAGCAAATAATTAATTAGATGAGCTACACGGTCCCCAACAAAAAAACACAGATGACCTCAGGTGCTCACCTAGGGTACAGTTCCTGCTTCTTATAAGACACCCATCGTGCTACTCACATATGCCGTAAAGTATGATAAAAAAATGTGTCGGTGATAGAGGAAAGAAAAAAGACAATTCACTAATGAAATAAAAAGTAAAACATGATCAATTTTATAAACATGTACATCATGGCATGTACTCATTTAATTTATACAGTTGCCGTAATGGTTGGGGTGCTCGCCTCGAGTGTGGTAGATCTTGGGTTCGAGCCCCGGTTGGTTCAAACCAAAGACTACAAAATTGCTAAGCGTTGCTTCTCTGCAGCTTAAAGGGGAACGTGCAAAGATTGGTTGGCTCGGAATCAGAATGATGTGTCCGAGAGGAATGACATGTTTATCCGCGGACTGTTGCTTCAGTGAACTTCCACTATGATAATCGAATTCAGCGTGTTGGTCTAGAACTAAGAGAACCTCACCATCATCTCATTAAAAGTTAACTTGTTCTCGCCATGATATTGCTGACAAATGTCTGAATTGTCTTTAAACAACCATCACTTACTAAATGATCACGCACTTTCTATTGCTGTACAATAGGAGTATCTGATACATACTAGTATATTATGTTTCTCTCTACTTAATTCATATAGTGCAAACCTTGAAATGTTCAAACCCAACACATTTTGTCAACCTGTTTCAAGCACAGAGTCTGGATTTTCAAAGTCACAATACATTGATGTACTTGTGCGCAAAAATGGTTTAAATATGTTGTTCGCAATTAATTCCGTGATCCACAAAAAGATAAAGAAAAATAAAGGATGTACATAACCAAATAGATGAAGGGATGTGGACAACACGCAATACAATGGCAACAAAAACAACAAAAGATCGGAACTCATGCGTTAATATTTATGGATTGTTCATTTTTAAACCTATTGTACCGTAAAGATAAAGATAAGAAACCATACTTACATAATCAAGTTCACTTTGATACTAAACAGTCGATATATAGGTCAGAAGAGTTTGTAACGGTAAACAAATGAAAAAAAATATAACGATTTTCTATATCTAAATGAATGCTCTAAGACGATTGTTGTATCGTGGTGCATTGCCGTGTGCGACCTGTTTCCTAATAGCATTGACGATGTATAATGTCAATATTAAGCATCATAAACCTCCAGTGTGGAATTGTCACAGTGAGGATAAATATGGCGAGGATGACCACAACGAGAATTGTCACAATGAGTATAAACACAGCATTAGTATTTGTATGCTGATTCCTTCTACCACTAAATACATAGACGTACCTGATCTGGAAAATATATCTCTAATGAGCATTGCATTACCGTCTATTTCTGTTACTATGGAAACTTAATATCATTATACAGTCTACATTGCTATTGAGAAAGATGATTATACCCCTACTTGGATTTATACCCGTAAATGTGGGTGTTGTTGGTCCAACATTAATATATGCAAATAAAAAGAAGAAAGTTACAAATCCTATTTTATTACATGACATAGTGCACAGGACTCATTTAGATATATTTGGCTTTTATTATTCTCCTGTTTTTGAAAACTGTTGGGCCGATGACTGGATAAGTGAAATATATAAACCAAATAGATCGATCAAGATTACAGACTGGACAGTAAGACTTGAAATAATTCATGGAACACGGTATACGGTGAGCATGGAATAATATCGATATTTCCACAGTATTAAAGAACAAGATAAACGGCTTATCGAAAATTACTTACGTTGATAAGACGTGTACGAAAATTGACTATATGAGTAAATCGGCGTCTGGCTAGGAGCAAGCATTTTTCCTTGTCGAGCAACTTGCTTCAATCCCGGTTTCTAGATAGAGTCCGTTTTGCTCATATTATTTTTCTGTGTTAGGTTGCGTTTTACTTTGTTTTCATTGTTTTCGTTCTGATTCTATGCCCAATGCTGCATGTTTCTCAAGATTGTCAATTGATGATTTCCCTTTCGGTTTTCTCTAAGTTTATTTATATATATCCAAGACAGGCGTTTTATATAATAATCAGAAACACATATTTCCCACAGTTCATATTCGGGTCGTTTGTATTCTCTTTTGTTTTGCAAAGGGTTGATGATTTCTTCACGTACACCGGTGTCCAACAGTATGCCCATATCAGATCATCGTTGTGTTATTTGACGCTAACACGAAGGGTGCCACCCTTGGAGCAGAAACTATTTACCCTTCCGTAACATATGTGAGGTCCGTGTTGTTCATTCCTTAGTATTCATTGTATTGGTTTTTAGATCATTCATGATTGACCCTTTTTTGTACATTTTATTTTGGTCACTGTATGTTCGGCCGTCTTAAATGTGCGGCTCACAAGTGCCTCTCTGGTATTTTCAATCTTGTATTGAATCTTTCGACCATATGCAAAACATAATACTTGAATGGCAGCATATTTGTTTTCGACTAACTAACCACATATTTTAGTATGTTATGTTTTGCCCTAGCATAGTGTAAATGAACATCTTTGTACACGTCGTCAACCCAAACCGACACAGCATTAATAAGCAACATGCAAGGTTGTATCATTTCATTTTATATTATTTGTTTATTTATTTCGTTGATTACAGAATTATGTTTTGTCTGATATGTATTTATAATGTTTAACATTAGGCTTACCTAACAGATAAATATGTAATATATGAACTAATATATAGTATTTGAATATGGTCAGTGATTCAACGAATATATCAATATTGCTTATAATTATTATCAGTTATAGTGTGCAATTATTTTAAGATTTAAGATGAATATTTTTTTTTTATATTATAATATATACTACTGTGTATTAACCATAGCGCATAATGTATAATATCTTACCTCCTACATAAATATAAGAAAATGATTGGCTTAGCGTGAACACGTGGACGCCATGCATAGCTCATACAGGGTGTCTGAGTCTCTTGTATGCTTTGTTTCATTGAACTGTTCGAACATACAGGGTTAATAAATTAGAGTTACTTCCCTTTAAATTCATACAGGGTTAGTAAATTAGAGTTACTTCCCAGGGTTTTGCCTGTTCTTGCTGAACATTATGTGATATTTTTCTGTGATATAAAATATCGAAAATTTGTATTTTTCAATTATTTTATGAATTCTTGAATATAGACTCATAATAGTAAGAACAAACTTAGAACTTCAAATCAAAAAGGTAGTAGGTAAAATGTATTCGTTACACAGTGTGTTAGTAACCTAATACGTTATATACGGGGTCAGTAAATTATATGTGGGCCTCGACTTCATCTCGCCCCATGTGGAATTTACAGACCTCGTATTTAACGTATTAGGTCACTAACACACTGTGTAACTAATAATGTCTTACTTCTTACAACCTTCTTGGAATATCATTGGCTTAAAGTGATCACGTGGAAACGTATATTTTCAATACATGGTCAGTAGATTTTAATACACGGTTAGTAGTAGAGTTATCTTCCCTCTTTCTGTCAAAGTAAAAATGACGTTGAACAACGAGACGCCGGTGCGTTTCGCCCTGACAACAGACGTTGAAATTATAAGCAAAAGTATTAATTTTCCTTTAGATATTACAATGCTAAAAAGTTTGTTGAAATTCAATCATTTGTTATTTTGTTTCCTTTTATAGGAGTTGTTTTAATGAAAAGAGAGTTTAAACAATGGCAAGGAAATGACCACACATACCACTTTGAACACGTGACTATTTGATATGGAGTATTTGAGCACGCGGTATTTTATATGGAGTATTTACACAGGTGATAGCTGATATGGAGTATTTGAGCACGTGATATTTATATGGAGTATTTACACAGGTGATAGTTGATATGGAGTATTTGAGCACGTGATATTTGATATGGAGTATTTACACAGGTGATATTAAATATGAAATGGGTGTAACGTGTGATAATTGATATCGGATGTTTGAAAACGTTATATTTGATATGGAGTGTTTGAACGAGCGACATTTGATATGGAGTGTTTGAACACGTGTTATTTGATATGAAGTGTTTGAACATGTGCTATTTGATATGAAGTTTTTATACAAGTGATATTTGACATGAAGAGTTGAAACAAGTATTATGTGATATGAAGTGTTTGATCACGTGATGTTTGATATGGAGTGTTTGAACATGTAATAGGCGATATGGTGTGTTTAAACAAGTGATATTTGTTATGACGTGTTCGAACAAGGGATATTACAAATGCCTGTATCAAGACCAGGTCATTGCGGTTTTCCCAGTTCTCTGGTTATTGACTAATTTTATCTGTTGATTTATGAGTTTTAACTTTCTCTTTGGAAGATTTCTCGGTGTTCGGTAATTTTGTTATTAACCTTATTTGATATGGAATGTTCAAGCAAGTGATCTTTGATATGGAGTGTTTAACAAGTGATATTAATATGGAGTGTTTAACAAGTAATATTTGATGTTGAGTGTTTGAACAAGTCATAGTTTATATGGAGTGCTTAAACAACTGATATTTGATATGAAGTTTTCGAACAAGTGATATTTGATATGGAGTGTTCGAACAAGTGATATTTGGAATGGAATGTTCAAACAAGTGATATTTGATATGGAGTGTTTAAACAAGTGATATTTTATATTAAGTGTTCGAACAAGTGATATTTGATATGGAATGTTTAAACCGGTGATATTTGATATGGAGTGTTTAAACAATTGATATTTGATATGAAGTGTTCGAACAAGTGATATTTGATAAGGAGTGTTGAAACAAGTGATATTTGATATGAAGCAGTAGAACAAGTGATATTTAATATGGAATATTCAAGCAAATGATATTTGATATGAAGCTTTCGAACAAGTGATATGTGATATGGAGTGTTCGAACAAGTGATATTTGATATGGAATGTTCAAATAAGTGATATTTGATATGAAGTGTTCGAACAAGTGATATTTGATAAGGAGTATTGAAGCAAGTGATATTCGATATGAAGCAGTAGAACAAGTGATATTTGATATTGAGTGTTCGAACAAGTGATATTTGATCTGGAATGTTCAAACAAGTGATATTTGATATGGAATGTTCAATCAAATGATGTTTGATATGGAGTGTTCGAACAAGTGATATTTGATATGGAATGTTCAAACAAGTGATATTTGATATGGAGTGTTTACACAAGTGATATTTGTTATTAAGTGTTCGAACAAGTAATATTTGATATAGAATGTTAAAACAAGTGATATTTGATATGGAATGTTCAAAGAAGTGATATTTGATATGGAATGTTTAAGCACGTGATATTTGATATTAGGTATTCGAACAAGTGATATTTGATATGGAATGTTCAAGCAAGTGATATTTGATATGGAATGTTCAGACAAGTGATATTTGATATGGAGTGTTCGAACAAGTGATATTTCCTATATCAAAGAAGAACAGACAACACAATGGTCAAATGGAAAAGTACAAAAGGACAAACAACGATCTACAAAACATAAATATAAAACTAAAGATCGGGTAACACGAACCCCACTAAGTGGTGTAAGTGTTGTAATTAAGCAGTACATTGTTGTAGCATTGCCTACCATGATATGATATACACATAGCATATGTGTATGTAGCGATCTATTAGATTTGAAGTTGTTGTAACTTAATTTACCACTGGATACCATGACATATCTATAGTGATATATGTTGTGTTATATGATTTTGGTTGGTTGTTTTGACGATGCTTAACGTCACTTTCAACACTATCTCAGTTATATCATGGCGGCCAGTTGTATTGGTGGAGGGAACCAGAGGACACAGAAAAGACCACCAAGCTGTCGCAAGTGACTGACAAACTTGATCAAATAATGCTGTATATCTCATCTTGAGGGAGATTCGAACTCGCAACATGAATGGCGATAGCCCGTGATAGGCAATAAATGCATAGGTATTGTAAATCATACTACCATACGAGCATGGCCACGACGGCCCATGTGCTATACGACATGCATGGATACAACTAGATACCATCTCATATTATTATGTAATACTGTTTAAAATTCAGTTTTGATAGTTGGATATCAAAAATACAAGTTTGAATACACAACTATACTAAGAAGCCGCATATCGAGGACGGAATGACAATGCAATTGGTAAAAGAGACAAACGGACAAACAATGATTTACAAATCACTTAAAAACTATGGTGCTACGGAAGAGTGAGACATCTATTAGTGGATCTCGTCATGTTAACATGACATACACATACCACTTTTACCAGTTCTTATTAAGCACTCGAATGTGTTAGTATGTGAGACCACGGAATCACATGACATTTGTTTGTATATATATATTGCTGTAAGATATCTAGCTATCAAGGACAGAAATTTGGGATCGCATTAACCGGTTTAACCCCACCATATGTTGTGCCTATCCCCAACCGGAACCTGCATTTCCGACGTCATTTGTCGTGCTTCTTTTTTTTTCGTGCTTATTGGGGTATGATGAGAGGTAATTGCTTGAATTGTTGGTATTGGTGGGATGGATGATCATCACCGTTTAATCTTTCCAAGGAAGGAAAACATACAAGTTGCATAGCATATAACTTGATATTGATTACTTGATACCAATATGATTACTTGCAATACATAGGCCATTAGTATGCAATTATAGTTATAGACACTACTGTGACTACGAAATGTAGAAAAGAAAAATCGTTGTTCTTTTACTTTAAGTTAAATATAAATGTAATAATAGATAATATTCTGTTAAAGTAAAGTATCCAAGGAATTCCTACAATCGGATTGGATATTCAAGAAGGGAATATCATACAGTGTTCCCTGGGTAAGGACTGGAATATTGAAAACAGTTTCAAAATGGCATCTATTTATCGCTTCACATATTTGTTTTAACATAAAAATAGTAAAACATAAAAATATCTTGAATACAACTTTTTATAAAAAGATGCATTTTAGGGAATCTTTCATCTCCGTCCCAATTGTGACTGTACTCAAAAAGGGAGATAACAAGTAATTTATCGTCTGCTAAAATAGCAACAAAAAGATTTGCATCTCACACGAAAGTGAAATTAATCATACAATGTGAAACAGGTACGGATTCAAACAGAGTGTGCTCCCAGTACAGTTTTATCCATCTTTAGTTGTTGTTGGTCGGTCAGAATTTTCTCTTAGTTCTTCAATATTTGTGGTCAAAAGTAAGTCTTGAACAATGAAAAATATCACATTGAGAGAATGATATACTCTTTAGAATAGATACAAGAAGATTTTAACAGAATGTAATTGTTATTCGGGATCTTCACGGGGGATACGGGTTCGGCTCGTGGAATATAGAACACAGACATGGAATATGAACCCGCATCCCTTGTGAATATACCGAATATTATAGTATATCGTGTCCATGTACATCCATATATTCTTTCTCAATAATGTAATGCTATTTGTTGACGTTACTGTATACAGTATTGGGGGCATGGATACCACGAGCTAACCAGACATACATGTAATACATGTTGTTGTCGTTATTAAACCGTCTCAGATTGTAGCATGTGATACCACGGATAGCATGCTACTGGTATTTGCATATAGTGACGTCCAACACATATTGCGTTGTGTTTTTGCTTTGTTTTTCTTCGTCTTGTGTACCCTGTATAGCCATTTGTTCTGCATTGTCCATTTGTGATTACCCCTTTGGTACTTTATAACGTCTGTTTGCATCACGCTTGGTGATTGATGGTTGACATGATCATTTGCGACGATCAAACAGAAATTCTGCAAATCATCGATTATGCGACATGCATTTTGTACATGTATGGACTACTTTTAACTGGTATGTTTTTCATATTCAGGTGGGAACCGAGAACGAGAAACATGTGTAATGCGCATAGTTCATGGATAAATAAATAACTGTTTTAGTGCGCACGACATATTTCTGTAACAGCCTTTACCAGTCTGTCATGGCAAATAATTAAATGGCCCAAAACAGGATAGCAAAAAATCGACTGAAATCATTTATATATTTATGCTTAATAAATCGTATCAGTGCCGAAGTACTGACTGCTTGGCGAAATATACTCTCGGGGACTAATAGTCCACTAGCACATATGGCAAATTCAGACCGTTTTTCTCATTTGCATACGTCGCCATTTTTCTTAAATGTCGTCGATGCGCTGGTCAATTTCAATGGCATTTTTTTAAATTGCTATTTTAGAAATAATAGAGTTCCTGGACAATTTGCGATGTGCGAAAATTTACCCTGAGACCGTTTTTAGTTTAATTCCTAAATTTAAATTTACTTTGATATAAAACTGTGGTTCCTGAGTGATATCAGAGAAGTGAATGTTATTCCTTCAATGTCTATGCAAAAAGTAAAAAAAAAATCACAAGAGAAAACGTTGAAAGAGACACAATAAACAATTGTTACTATTGATGCGATGAAAAATTATAAAACTTCCGGTCTTAATTATCAGGAAAACAAAATTAAACCATTGCCATGAATAAAGAACAAAGGTTCCCAGCAGCTTTACATTTCAATGAGTTTGATGTCCTTACTACGTATATATGTCAAGGGTCCCTTGAGGTATGTAAAACTTACTGGAAAAATATATATTCCATACAGAATTCTGTCTGCATCTTGACACCGGTTGAAATAAAAATAACTAATCACGTGATCAAAAACGAATGTGAGGTGCCGTAACGGGGATACAAGCACATTTTTGTAATGAATATATTTTCAAAAATTAAGTCACGTGACACTAGGCTCATGAATATTCATGAACTCGTGAATGAAAAAGTAGCCGCGATTTTGCCAGATGAGAGGCGATAATAATAGTCTAAGATTTGTTGGTGTCACTATTCAATAATAATTATATTCTTACTAGAATTTATCAATAACACCTAATCCGATTGGATATCGTCACTTATTCTACGTCATTCAAAAGGAATTTATAAATCGATATTTCCGTATACCAGACTACTTTTTCCCCCGATCATTGCACGCGTATAAATCTACGAGCAATGATACTAACAAGGATCTGCCATCTTGAAAATGTGAAATTCTACATGTCATATGTACAGCAATGCACAAAAATATTTGAAAAGCTTACCTTGAACACTTATTTTAGTTATATTGTATCAAAGTTGAAGCGTACACGAAGCCAAATAACGTCTAATCTTTACGTTTCAAACTGGAAGTTTCCATATGACACCAATGACGTCATATTGGTTATGTTCCAAAGTCGTCAATAGCATTTCCGGATTTGTTTTCAGGTTGCAATCATGTGTATTGTATGTCCATTGTTTGAGACTCTCCTTGGGTATTTCTTTAATAGCATTTAGCGTAGAAAAGAAACACGATGTCCAAGAATAAGAATTATCAGGATTAAACACTGTATTTTCAGGAAATTATGTAAGTATAACTTCGGCAGCTCACTCACAAACTTTACATAAATTCTTTGGAAAAGCCCTTTTAAGAATACTAAATTCAGATATCCAATTACATTTAAGAAATAAATCATGGAAGCCAGAATGTGTTGGGAGTTTTAACATGGATTGGCGGATATTAGTATTGTATCCCGAGCCAGAAGCGAGGGATACAATTTACTAATATTCGCCAATCCATGTTAAATCTCAAAACACATTCTGGCTTCCATGATTTATTTCGATTCTGATATGCCTAAGAGTATAAATACGGTAGTATACTTTGATTGGAAGACGGTAATTTATACATGCATGCGGAAAATGTCGCACACAATTTATTTAACTCGAATAATACTGCGCCCTCTATCGGCATTATTCGGATCACAATTTATGCTTCCAATGGAAACGTCAGTCATGCATAGGCGCACGTGCTAGTGAGATAATACGAAGAAATAATTATGTTTTTGGTAACAAAGGGAAAGAGTGAGGTCATGTTAGAATTATTGTTTAACCTGTGAAGAATAAACTCTTGTGTAATTTTACCATTATTATCTATTATATCATTAACAAAAATATTCCTCTATTATTATTCTATTTTTTCAACTGGTTAGGCATGGCTTAACACGGGTTGACTGATTACACCGATTATATATGTAGATGCGTTCTATTCCTTTTGTATGAATTGATTTCGGTGACACTGCTGAATACAGTTCAATGTCAATAACGGGAACTGCCTTGTACATACACAAAATAAAATCGAATGCTCTCATGTAAATTTAAAGGTCCACTCCGCCCGACCAGTTAAATAAAATAGAGTAATAATCCATTCTTTGAAAAAAAGATAAAATGTAATAAATCTATTTCCCCATAATATTTGCTTTCTTGCATTACTAAATGGTGAACTTAATTGACCACCACCTGTTTTTATCCAACTGCGCAAAACATTTTTGTAAAATTCGGGGATATTATTTAGAAACAGTTTATGTTTTTTCACATCTATATTCATATTAAAAATAAGCCATTTTTTCCAAATACATTTAAATATTTTAGTGGTATCAGTTTCCAATTCGAAAATTTTGAGTCAGCTAATCTACTTACCCATGATGCCTTCAAAGATATAAAATAACTTTCTATATCTATCATATTCATCCCACCCTTCTCAAAATATCCTATCAATGTATTTCTTTTTACCTTGTCTGGTATACCATTCCATATACATTTAAAACACTTACTCTCTATCTCTTTTTTGTATTTTTTTGGAATAACACATGAACTAACAATAAAAGTAAAAATAGGTATAATCAAAGCTTTAATGATTAGTACTTTACCCAATATTGAGAAATTTCGTTTTGCCCATGACAAAAATAATCTATTAATTTTTTCAATTCTTTTTTCCCAATTAAGTTTTTCACATTCTATGTAATCATGACCATAATAAATACCTAATGACTTTATTGGTTTGTTTGTCCATTTAATAGTTTCTACCTTATCTTTACTGTGTTTTAGTTTCCAAACCCACAACCCCTCTGTCTTATTTCTATTTATCATTAAAAAAAAGTACCAAAATGTCAATTTCGTTCATAGCAACAGATATATCGTTTTTAGAGCTAAAATATAGTGTTGTGTCATCTACTAATTGCGAAATTGTTATGCTATGTGTTTGTTCATCTATTTTTATCTGAAATCCTTTGATATCCTTATTAAGATAAGATAAGAAGTAGTTTTGTTGGACATAACAGTAGTTAATTTTGATCATAATGACACCTAACCTGTTTGAAGCCTCCAGCCACCCTTGAACACTAATTACTCATATTTTACAACTATATCGGACATGTACATCAATTCTATGAAAGAGGGAGGAATGTAAAGAACAAACCAATATATTCGGAACACCTCTAATTGGAATACCGGATATGAGAATTCAGTTATATTTAGACGGCAGTCACCCACCAGAATACGAACTGTCAAGACGTACACTGCAATTGCCATCCTTGACGACAGATTATGTTATCCAGGTATAAACACACACATTATTTATTACACATTTTAGCCGTTTATTTATCATTTTTGCTTGTTTGCACAAAATCGCTACCACTTATTTCCGATCGGGATATCGGATCGGAAACAAGAGTTAACGATTCTGTGCAAACAAACAAAGACAATGAAAAAAACGTCTAAAATGTAGCACAACAACATGAGAAAAGATGCTAAAATATAACAAAAATAACTATAAATCTACAAAAAGGCAATAATTATAATCAAATTGACGGATATTTCGCTTGACCGACAACCTTCATCAGCGTCTGTTACCTGATTTGAAAAATTGTCACGTGACCATCAGCTATCCTGACTTTAAAATATTAATCTTGAACTTTATGCTTTATATTATTTAAGTATATATGTACACTGATTTATAAAGAAAATGAAAACAATGAGAAAAAGTAATGATAAAATTTACCAACCAGCTATCGTGACGTAAAAATCATAATATTGAACTTTGTATTATTAAAATATGTACATACACTAATTTATAAAGAATATGAAAATAATGAGAGAATGCTATGATGAAATTTACAAACTAGATAAGGACTAGGCACTGGTTAACAATTTAAATAACAACAAAAGAATTAGGCCTTTTTGTCCATGTCCTCCGGATGTAATTTTTGCAACTCGCGGATCCAAAAACTCTCTCTTTTTTGTTTTCGATTCTCTTTCCTGCTTGGATTGTGGTCAATGATATAAATAATGGATCTACCAAAGTCATCCAATGAGTACCCCGCCGCCGCAAAGTGTTGATTCACGGGCAAGAGCGTATTTTTCGTAAGGTCACTTCTGTGTCCATTCATTCTTTTGTTGAATGGTTGGACACTTTCTCCTACGTATTGCGACCTGCAGACGTGACAGTCAAGGAGGTAAACCACATTAGGTATTTTGCAATTGACATTGCTTAAGATCTTAAGATTTGTTGTGTGTAGAGTTTTAAGTTTCATTTTCTATTGGTTTGGTATGGTGCGGCAAAAATTAACCATACCAGAAAGGTGGCAAGCTGTTGGCATGCATAGCGGTGGTTTTAGCATAGAAGGGTGGAAGACCACTTCAGGGTTAACCATTCCATCATTGTACGACTGATGCAGCGTTTTCGTCAAATGGGGATTGTTACTGTCCGTCCACCTGCAGGTTGACCTTGCAAAACGACGCCGAGAGAGGACCGGCTCATATCCAGACGGGCGCGGCAACGGCCGTTCAGTACAACTGGTGCACTTCGTGGTAATTTAGCGTTTGGAGGCCACATTAGCACACTCACTGTAAGCAGACGCCTCCATCATCTAGGAATGCGAGCGCGATTACCCATAAAACGTCCACAGTTGACATTACTTCATCGCCATGCTCGATTTGACTGGTCACAAGATCATTTGGGTGGACTATTCGCACGTGGAGACGGGTCCACTGTTCTGATGAAAGTCGTTTTTTGCTACGCCCGACCGACGGTCGTGCAAGGGTTTGGCTCCAACGAAGCACTTCATTTCAGGACAACCACATTTTGGGCACAACTGCTTTTTGGGGGTGGGGGTGTAACTGTCTGGGGTTGTTTTTCCTTTGACTGTAAGTTGGACTTGTACGTTCTTGATTGTAATCTGAAAGGCCAAAAATACCCATTTCGACAATCATGCGTTGACTGACAGGCCAATGTTCATGGACGACAACGCTAGGCCAAATAGATCCCGAATTGTACAACCTTTTTTTTACAGCAAGAGGCTCTTCAGACAATTCCATGGCCTGCGATGTCGCCAGACATGAACCCTATAGAGCATATATGGGACTTGATTGGCCGAAAAATTAACCAACGCAATTTAAAATGTCAAAATATTGCAAATTAATAACTGCTGTCCTACAGGAGTGGCAACAGTTCCCCCAAGAACGGCTTAGACGTCTTGTGCGAAGCATGACGAGGCGTGTTACAGAACTTCACAATAAACGCGGTGGATATACTCGTTATTGATTTGTATGCCTTACACATACGCACAATAGATGCATTGAAAAGTTCTTAAAATCTGAAGACTCTGCATTTTAATGCAATGTTAAATACTTCCATCAAAGACAAACTGGTTTTACGTTTTTCCAGCGCCTGTTTTGAACACCATTTTTGCCACGTCATAGTTGCGTCTTTCAGGATGATAAATACTTCGTATATTGGTTATTTTAGAGTCCTCGGTGTAGTCTTTTAAGAATGGTGATATCTATTTTATTGTTTTAACAGTATTGATGTAAAAAAATATTGGGTGGTGCTTAACTTTTGTCGGAGTGTATACACTCCGACAAATATATATGTATATATTACAGTACCAATTCGAATCCAGTAGGATCCAAAATACTACTAGTACATATTGGAATTCCAATATCTACTAGGAGAAATCAGGATATCCAGATTTGTACTAGGAGAATTCAGGATCCTAATGAAATACACAATTGAAAAAAGGAGAAACATGAAAAAATAAATATGAACACTTTTTTAATACAAATGTTCGTTTTTTATGTTCCTTAGGTAAAATCAGTAAAAGCTAAATAAATATACTTGTATGATCAATGATTACTGATCTTTAATTAATGCTTAATCCCCCCTAAAGGCTGTCCTGACTGGACATTCACATAACATTTTAACTCGCCTCATGAATTGTAATCATTTCTAAATTAATTCATTGTAAGTGAAAGTGGAATGGAAGACAACAAGGAATTATTTTATATGAAACCTTTGGAATATGAAGAGAATCTTCCAAAGCATTATGACAAAGAAAAGTTGTTTTCTCTCTGGACTTAGATATGAAGCTAATCTAAACTGCTTTGACAAAGAGAAGGGACATAAAACAGAAGAGGGGGCAAAATTAAAACACTGGGCCAAACAAAAACTTCAGGAAGAATATTATGAGGGAAAAGGACATTATAATATGCTTGAAAAGTGACTGTCCTGTTGTTACAAGAGATGATGTATTCAATGTTATTCACAAATATCACTTGAGAACTGAACATTCTGGTAGGGATAAAGCATGAACCATCATTTATCAGAAAAAAACATATTCTATTGATGACACTGTCGGTATAAGAATTCACAAAGTAGACAGAACTAACACTGAATCAAACATATTGCTATGCAAAGTTCTTGAAGTAAAAACAGTAAACGATTCCAAATCCGTTTGCAAAATATTTTCAAAAGATGGCATACTGAAAACCTATTATTCAGATGAAGACCTACTTGTACTTGTAGGATTTCGGATCCTATTGGATTCCAATTTGTACTGTAACATATATATATACATCTGCAAATTAAACCAAGCAGTGTTAGAATTAGATCTTTGAGCTGTCACATTTTTGTTCTTCCCTTGACGGGATTTGAAATCACACCTTTGATACACTGCAGCGCCAATCTCTTAGGCCACTCGAACACATCCGCAATTAAGAAATAGCTTCAATAGACGAAGTATTACATTTTCTCGAAAGGAAAATATAGAGATAGACATAAGACATGTGTCTAAGCGTGTGTAGATGGTATGTATATACTTAATATTATAATTTGACAGCAATCTAATTCAGCAATTTTTAATATATTATATAGGATAATGAAGAAATCATTATACAGTCACAGGAAATAAAGTATATTATACAAACATCTAAGCAGGTGACAACCATACAATATATCTGTCCATCTGGATCTCAAAGTTACTTGTTATTCTAGGTTGATACTAAATATTATATACGTTTGCAAACTAAACCAGTGTTATAGTTAGATCTTTGAGCTGTCAAATTGTTGTTCTCCCCTCGACGAGATTTGTTAACAAACCAGAAAAACACAAAACCGGACGCTTTCATTTCTTACTTAACATTCTTTAAGTCAACAACACCGGGAGACTCATTGTTTCAGCAAATGGGCACCACAGAAGAACTCTCCGAATTCGTCGATTTCCACCTTCTACCTCATGTTGAAGCGTCACCCTCCCATTTGAAAGATCCGTAAAAGAACCACCAACGGAATGTCTTGTCTAGTTTCTCACATTGGTACTGAAGAATAACAATTTTACATTTAATGGCGAGCATTGTTTACAAATCAACTGAACAACTATGGGAACAAAGATGGCACCTTCATACGCCAACATCTTCATGGGGAAACTTGAAAAAAACTAACCAAGCAATCTGCACCTCACAAGCCACTTACCTGGTTTTGTTTCATATACGACGTTGACATGAAGTGGACCAAGTCGGAAGAAACCCTCAATCGTTTCTTTGACCATGGCAACAATGTTCACCCCACTATACAATTCACCCATGAAACATCTCCTTTCTGGATACCTACACCACCTGTGAAAATGGTATTACTAGTATGTCAACTGACATATACAACAAACCGACAGATAAACATCAGTACCTGTCCCCACAGAGTTGTCATCCTAAGCATTGCACCAAACGTATTCCATACAGCCAAGCTCTCCGAATAAAACGCACCTGTTCCAGTGGACAAAATACAAAAAAAACGGCTTGCGGAACTGAAATGTCATCTGAAAAAGAGGGCTTACAACAATGCGAACATTAACCATTGTTTTAGCAAAGCAAGTGGTATTAACAGAAAAGACCTCATCCAACATAAAGAAATGAACGCGAACAACAGAGTACCATTTGTTATCACATCCCATTCTGCGCTCAGTAATTTATCCAACATCGTTCGTGAGCACTGGACAACCATACAAAAACACCCTGAATTATGCAGTCTTCAAAGAACCACCCGTCTTGGCTTTCAGGAAGCCCAAAAGTTTGAAAGATATCTTGGTGAGAGCTGACATCTCCCGTCGATCTGCTTACAATGGTCAGTGTCAAAAATGTGATTCGAGACGATGTATGATGTGCAAAAATATCCAATGCACACACAAATTCAGCAGCACACATACAGGAGAAGAATTCATCATATACTACAATGCCAACTGCAAGACCGAAAATATTATCTACCTCCTGGAATGTGCAATTTGTGGCCTTCAATACATCAGAGAAACTAAACAACAACTTAGTAAACGCCTGAATGGCCACAAAAGCGATGCAAATAGCAAACCTGACCTTCCACTTTGTAGACATCTCAGATCGACTGGCCACCATGATTTTTCCTACAAACTAAAGGTCACCATAATAGACCATAACCCCAAGTGGGATAATAAATGCAGACAGGACAGGGCAAGCTTCTGGATTAGAAAACTTAAGACTTTATCACCGAATGGAATCAATGAGAAAAAATAATATCCTTTCTTGACTCCTATTTTTGTTGGTCTCCTGCAGTCCTATTAGAACATACAGTTTGCTCAATTGGCCCAAAGTATAAGATAAGATAAGATAATTTTATTAAACCTATTTTGGGCCCACAAGGGGCAAATAAAGAAAACATTCAAAGATAGAAATCCAAAAAAGAAAGAATACCACACAAACGCAAAGCCAACATAATTTACATAATACAATGAGTAATTAATATATAATAACATGAATAATGTATATATGAAAAAGAATAAAAACAAGCATAGATGATCGATACCGCAGGGGGAAACCATACATAGGCATAACAAACTATGGCAATTTATAGCTAATATTATGATATACATACAAATATATTATACAAATATAATATGATGCAGATATGGCATGGTGTTCATATCACGAAATACTATTTTATCTTTAAGAAAGGTTAAATTTGTAATGTATGGTTCTTCGTATTTCAAACTTTTGTTTATGAAGACAGCAAGTTTATTTGATAACAGAGTGTCTTCATTACTAAGAAGCCAAATCAACTTATTATTCGAACTCAGATGTTCAAAATTTTTACAGTTATCTTGAATATATGTCAGTAATGTAGCCCGTTCAGTTTCATATATTGGGCATTTGAATATCATATGACTTTCGTCTTCAACCTCATTTAATGTACAATGAAGGCATATTTTTTTTCCTCTATCTAACATACCTAAATTTCCTTGGGAGTTTCGGATACGTTCATAGCGTCCCGTTTCTATTCTTAACCGATGAGCACTTATTCAAAATTTTGCTACAATAGATCTATTTACAATATTTTTCAGTTCAAAGTATTTGTCTGTGGTAAATCTGGTTTTAAATTGGAAGTAAGTGGATAATTTACCAGATTCTCCCTGATTTTGTTTAATATTATTCCAAGTTCACTGTTGAATACCATGTGTCAGTATATCCTAATCTGTATAATGATTTATATTCTTCATAGGCAGATTTTAATAGGTTGCTTGGTTTATTTTCAAGCATATGCCAGTAGCTAAGAACTTGGGTTATTAATTTCAAATATATAGGATATCTACCCAATTCTGACAGAACTGCTATATTAGTACTTTTTTTATTTACTCCCAGTAAGTATTTGCAAAATTTAATATTTAGCTTCTCAAAGTCCCAATCTTTGAATGCTTCAAATAGACTAAGGTTGTTATTGTTAATTTTATATGCTGATAATGTGCCCCAGTTTTCACATCCATGTAGTAAGATAGGGCATATTGTATGGTCAAAAAGATGCAACACAGTGTTGACATTTGGGTTTAGAGAATTTACCTCTTTGTACAGTTTATAAGAACCCTTCATTGCCTTATTAAATAAGACCTTTTGTGCCTCTTGAAATTTTCCTGAGGCAGTAAGCATTATACCAAGATATTTATAGGTTTTAACACATTCAATACTCTGGTCATTTATATTAAAGTTTCTAGTGATCAATCTACCATATTTATTAAAGATTATTATCTTAGTTTTATTAATGTTAATTTTCATGCACCAGTCTTTGCAATATTTGTGCAAGATATTTAATCTATCTTGGAGGCCCTGTTCAGAGTCTGATATCAGTATATATTCCACACTTTGGTGGGCCGTTATTGTGAATGAGTTTGGGTATCATACCGTTTTCAAAAATATTGTTATACAAACCATTTTAGACGTTTATATATACCGATATATATAGTGTAATGTGTGGCATGACTTTGTATGCATTAAATGTACGAAAGTCTCAGGTATATCCTGGACTTGTGAGGTACAGTAAAACGATGATGTTGTTTGAATATTGATTCTTAAAATATATCTCTAGTGCAGTATGTTTGTTACAAACTTTGGCGCCACATATATTAGTCAGTGAGGGTATATCATAGTCCATTCTTAGTTAATCCATGGCTAATTTCTCTCCGATACCCTCCATCTATAAACCGTGGGAAATTGGATAGAAGTCTTTAATTGGGAGTTGTTCGTTCACTGAACCGGATATTAGAAGTTGCCTTAGAAACAAAACAATACAGACATTTTACAATTGGTCTGTAGGTCATACAAATAATATCGTCTAATGTAAAAATCTTGTTTTACTTCGTTCACTATCCAAATATGGTATTAATGTAGCTTTCTGGTCCAACAGATTGTAATAAGTGCAAATAATTCCCTTGGCTAAAACGTGTAGTAGGCAATCAGATTCGAGATTAACACTGATAAAACAAGAACATTGTATGATACAATGAAGCGTTTTAGACTTACATCAAACAAGTATAACATGCATAGGTGTTGACAAGCTACTAATGCATTTAAACTCTTCGAATGCAGCAGAACCCGATGAGCCTCAACCTAGATTACACAACGAGGTAAAACTGGAATTGCCATAATTTTAATTATAATCTTACAAAAATCACTAAACATTCAAGGTATACCCTGCAAGTGGAAAACCACATATTGTGTCAATATATAAAAAGACACTAAATATAATTCTGAAAATTACGATTTCTTTGATATACGTTTGCTGCAAACTACTATATTTTGGGATAATAAAATTTGTATTTACTGGTTGAAAATGGACGGTACCGTTTTGTTTTGTTTTATTTTTATTGTTTCTTTTTCTTTTTGACCCATATACCTTTGATAACCGTCACTATTGTGTCAAAAAATGCGCCATTTTATTGTAGAATATCCTTATGTTCCGTGTCTTAATATTATCCATTTCACATAATGTTTTTTTAAATGTTGAAACTGAGTTCACATTGTAGGGCAGACTCTGTACAATGACAGATGCCACGTCAGATTTGTTACAAATTACTATTATTATCAACTTAATTTCTATTTACGTGTTCTGTCGTTGTTACTTTGAGATGTATATTTCTACTATTATTAAAAAAAAGGTCAACGTTAAATGTGGCACGACATTAGATAAACTTACTTAAAAAATCAGTAATGTTAACATACCTACCAGTAATGTTACAACACGTAGAACATATATACTTCTAAACTTGCTTTCAACACGTATTTTTAGAGAACAAAACTACCGGAGGAAGATACGTGGACGTTGATGAGATATTTCTTTGGCTTTTAATAAAGTAGAGGTAAATATTCTTATGATATGATAATTTGATGCCAGCTGTCATAATATATATAACCTGTATTTTCATTGATAGAAATATGCTCACAGCTGGGATTTAAAATGCAAATTGTAAAAACAAGTTGACTCAAAAACAATATAATATTTATTGGCTCACTTTACCAAAAGGGTCATCTAAGGTATGGTAATCACTTGGCGTCCGTCATCACTGTCGTTGTCGTCTGTAAACTTTTGCATTTTTATATTCTTCTATGAAATTACTCTTCCTATGTGAACTAATTTGTTAGTACGGTTCGCGTTGCTCAGTCGTTTATTTGTTTCTGTCAAACTGTCATACTATTGATAAACAGAACAACAAATGAATAAGACAAAGTGATAAATATGACATTCTTAATAAAATGTGTCGATAATTTGTGGTAGGTAGGAGGTTGATGTGACGAGTTTTCTCCATCAATTAAACTTACCTACACGATATATCTGACATATTGTGTAAAATGGCGTGCAAACCTCATTAACAAGAAACGAACCATCAAATGTATCTAAAACAAACAACCACTGCCTTGGTGCTATATACGTAAGAGTGTTACTTAGAAATCAAACGATCCTTTGTTCCAAGCGCAATCGGAAAAAAAATTGTTCTTCTCGTCTAGACTGTTTTACTCTCAGGATCAAATTTAAAAAAAAGGAAAAATAATCTTGAAAGAACGCTATAGATTTTAAGCATAGAATTTAAACCGACGGGTATCAGCATTCATTCCATAGTACTCCATCCTCCAAAGATTATCCTCCCTCTGGCATTAGTGACCTTAGACAATCTTGCATATTCTAGTTAAAATATTTGCTTTCTTCCTCCGAAAGACTTTAATCAATTGGCTTTTCCAATCTTTATACTTGAACGTGCATGAAGAAAGCATTCACGATACGCATAGAACGCAATAAATTGGATATTTACCTATTTATTGCAATGCCTTTTCAAATGAACTAGGTTAATTGATATTTGTGCTAGTTCGGCGGTTGATGTGAGGAATTTTCTCCACAAATAAAACTTACCTGCACGATATATTAGATATCTGCGTTTTGTATTGAAATGCCTGTATAAATGATATAGGTCAACTGATATTTCGTGATATATATATATATATATATGTAAGACTCAGATCGACGTCCAGCCTCAAATCGGCGTCCAATTCTCATATATATGGCCGTTTTTCACTTTCTCAAATCGACATCCAATTACGTCACTGACGTATACTTCAAATGACGTCACACCTGTTAGGACATGGTTTTGAAATATTGATGGAGAACGGACAAAACCAGATTCAGAGTACATTGTACATTCTACTTTAGTGGACCCTAACCATAATCCTAACTTAACCTTTACCCTAACCTTAGCCTTAACCATCAACCTAACCTAAACACTAACCCTAACCTTAATCGTCCTGAATATAGCTGAAAAATTGCTCGCTGGACGTTAAACACCAATCAATCAATCAAACCTAACCTTAAACCTAACCCTTAACATAAACCTAAACCTAACCTTAATCCTAACTCTAACCCTAAACCTAACCCTAACCCTAACCTTAACTCTAACCCTAACCCTAACCCTAACCCTAATCCTAATCTTAACCCTAACCCAAAACCTAAACCTAACCCTAACCCTAACCCTAACCTTAACCTTAAATAATACTAATGAAAAGGAAAATGCTTTAAGAACACACAAAACAAAACAAAAAACAACTTTAGAAACAGATAAAAAAACACGCAAAACAAAACTGTCATTACAATTATTTTTGATTACAAACTTTAATCGTGTAAACGGGCCTATAGATATGCGAGTTTGGAAAGTCCGCCGATTTGAGAATATCCTGAAATTGGACTGTGATTTGAGATATTGACGTCAGTGGACGCCGATTTGAGGAGTGGACGTCGATTTGAGTTCGGACGTCGATCTGAATCTATATATATATATATATATATATATATATATATATATATGTATATATATATATATATATATAAGCGAAGTGTTCATCTATTTACATGGTATAGAAAAGATAGATGACAAGCTATCGGCTTACACATGATTATGCTTGCTAATAATTTAATCCCAACAATTGATCATAGGAGTGTTCCGCTGACTTTTCACCTTAATTTGTTAGTTTTTCTTCTGACTGTATACATATCATAGACCTTCATTGTTCCACCACAATCCTACGCTCTTAAAGCGCTGTACTTTCTTATCATGACCAACAATATAATTATTATGAACAACGACAACATTTGATCGCATACTTCTATTATTAAAGTACATTAACCCATGTGGAAATTCTTTCAGGGGAAGATACTTGTGTCTGATTGCTGATTTCCTAATCAGAGAGTTAAATTTTACTTGATTTATATCTGGAATTTCTAAAGATGCCTTCCATTTCTGTAGCAGATCTTCAGTGAGAGGTGACGGTTTAAACGCCAAAAATCCTGTACAATAATACAGAGGTCTATCCGTAGACCCCCACATGTCATAATGGCCATTTAAAAAGGATCGTGGGTCTTTGAGCCAAATTGTATCCACATCAGAATATATCACGTTTAGTCCACGTGTTAGAACTGCTAATATATATGTAGGTCGGTTACTCACCAACGCCTTGTATTGCTTTGTATTATAATCAAATGCCTTCTCATCATGTGATTGGGTTAGACCATTAACTACAGCGAAGTTGATATTGTTCTTGTATCTATTATATGTAGCGTTATCCTCAGCAACAACTATTACAGGTAATGGTAATTTTAATAGCGAAAGATAATGCCACCAATTGTCAAACATATCTTGAAAGCCGCTCGAAACTGTGACCAGCACAGTCCACACCTCTGAAGGGGACATATCCGGTACTAGTAATGTATTTCTTCTATAACTGGTCCGCATGTACATATAATGTATGCAAATAATAAGAAGTGTACATATGCAAAAAGCATAGACATATTTGATTATCGTTGTAGAAAATAACATCCTTAATGCAAGATAATGGAATCTTGTAACAAAGTTCCTGAAATAAACAAAGCAATTATTTTACACTACTATAAACATAATTTAATTAATAGTTTGCGCATTTTCTTGTCATAAAACTAATATATATATATATATATGTGTGTGTGTGTGCATAACTTACGTGTATGTTTGTCAAGTACTTTCAGCTCGGGCAGCATGCAAAATGAAATACCTGACATAAGTGAGAGACAAAACATTAATGAACCGTAGAAAAGACTATAAGTTGCTAAATATCGAAGCTTCACGGTTTCATGTGTTCCATAGGACTCCAAAAGCGGCAACAATTTAGAACTCTGAATATATGTTTATGTTAAGAATATTGATAGAATGAATGATTAAAACATATATGTAAAATATATTTGAGAATTTTGTTATTTGTTATTTGAACGTCATACATGTTGATACAGATAAAGCGTAATATTATACCTCACATAAAAATGTAAGGATTCTGATTGGATAACAAGCCGCATTCATCAAGCTATGTATACGTCTGTAGCCGTATGCATAAGACATATTTCTATTCCGTCTAGGAACCCCTGTATATTTCAGTCTCCCTAAAACGATAACAATATGGACGACAAGAAATTTCGCTTCACTGAATCAATAGCATAATAAGGAAAATTAAATTTATTTTTACTTAATTAAAGGCTGTTTTTATACTCAAAACGGCTTTATGAACAAAATAATATTACAACAGATAATTCCATCATAAACACCTGATCGATTCAACAAATTCCTATGTTCCACAGCTGTACCATGATAACGTGACGAACAATAATAATAAACAAATCGTTGAGCCTTGAAAACATTCGACGTCATGGGGCCACACCAAGGTTTTGTTTACATGTTGTTAACATTTAAATTATTGAAATTGTTTCGCAAACCCGTTGTTTTGTTTTGTGATATATTAATGCTATATTTATCAAGTTTAAACAAATTACTACATGTGAAATTGTATTGATTTAGAAAGTTCGTTTAGCGAAACGGTATGCATTAATTTCAAACAGCCCTTAACCCTCCGATAATTAATTAAAAAAAAAAATTGGTTTTAATCAAAATTAAAATTATGCATTATAGAAAATCCATTAATCATCATCAAAATAGTCTTAGATGAAATGCCCAGTCCACAACACTGTATTATATTCTCCAGAAGACAATAACAAAATAAAATTAATAGGGTTAATAGATACATCATTTGTGATACACTTATCGCTCCGTTGATTTTTGACTTTCTCAACATAATAAGAAAGCTAAGGAATATATTTCATTGTGATGTTCGTGTCTTATTATGACATGTAATCTTTCACACGAGCCATAACACCTTGTTGTGTATTTCATCTAAGACGACTTTAATCATTTTTAATGGATTTCATATAATGCATAATTTTAAATTCGATTAAAACCATGTTTTTTTTTTTTTTAAATTAATTATCGAGGGTTAAGGGCTGTTTGAAAGTAATGCATACCGTTCCGCGTCATTAATTTTTAGCCCTCAAATTTGGTAAGCTTATTTAGCTTGGAATACAAATAAGTTATTCATATCTTCGAAAAAAAAATTCAACATAATGTAGTTATTAAAAGTGAATAAACATTAGAGAACATCGAAAGGACAATCAGGAATGAGAAACTGACAACATTGGGTACTCAAGACACAAGTCTTTTCTTAATCTACCTTAGCGTCAATAAGTGTATTTTATCATATCAAACTATATCTGTTTCAACATGCATGATGTTCAAACAAAAAATAACAACAATGTCAAAGATATTTAACATACATTATATGTCTTAGTCATTCATTCTATCAATGCTCGTAACATAGATATATATTCAGAGTTCAATAGTTATTTGCACCATTACGGTTCTATATTAAGTCATTGTACATTTCTGCATTAATCGATCTTTATTACGACATTTATTGTTTAAATTATACTTCAATTACGTGATCTTGAGTACTAATTAAGTACAATTCGGTGTTAATTGGTAAAGGTCCTAGTAAAGCATTTATTTGATCTGATTCATGTAGATCGACTGTAATACAATCAGCACCAGCGTAGACACGGACCTCATAAAGGACACCATCGATCCCGATTAGAAGAGTAGGCCCAATGAGCTAGGTTGTTGGATTATCTAACAACTCATACCATCCTATGACCAATACGGTGTGGGTTCGCACCCTGCTTTGCAATTTACAAAAAACGTTGCACTTGACTCGCAGCCGCAAATTGATAAAATTTACCAGTTGCTTGGCCATAATCTGTGGTTTTCTCCGGGTACTCCGGCTTCTTCCACCACTAACACTGGTGGCCATGAGTTAGCTGAAATATTGCTGAAAATGGCGTTAAACACCAAAAATCTCCCAAAATCAACCGATTAGAACGATGCTTGTTCTGCTCTTTTCAGGCCATTGTCAGTTGCTTTACACATTACAGGATACAAGCATTATACCTATGTTGTAGATAGATAAAAAGCCAATTTGCACTCGCTAGCAAAGCTAGACTTCTCTCTCCCTGTTTCTAGCGCTTGTGTGATAAGTCGTGATAAAACAATGGACCGGATATTGTTTATGACAAGCGGGATACATTCATAGTCATTTGTAGCAAATATTCCTAAACGGTTAACAATGTATTTCTCTGTAATAAAGGAAATTAAGACGGTGACTATTTTTGACTAAAATAATGTCGATTATTTCGCTATTTCGCTTTGGTGAATGAGTTAAGGTCCTAATCGACACTTTTTGCATTGTCTATCCTGCTTTGATTTACGACATCTGATGACCCCATTGATATCTTCAACTTTGTCTTTCAACATATTTTCAGTTCTATCATTTCGGTCAGTTTTATTGTTTGGAGAAACCGGAGTACTCGTAGAGAAAACCATCGTCCGGTCGCAAGTCGTTGAAAAATGTATCATATAAAGTTGTATCGAGTAAACCTTGTCATGAGCGGGATTCGAACTCATAACGTTAGTGTTGATAGGCACTGATTGTAATTATAGTTGGAAATCCAACTACCAAATGAGCATGACAACAACGGCCCCTTGGTCCCTCTTGACGGGCATATAATGTCAAATGCTTACCCATCAAGGTGTTATGGCTCGTTTGAAAGATTGCATGTCATAATAAGACACGAACATCACAATGAAATATATGCCTTAGCTTTCTTATTATGTTGAGAAAGTCAAAAATCAACGGAGCGATAAGTGTATCACAAATAATGTGTTCCATACAAACAGCCATTAACCCTATTAATTTGATTTTGTTATTGTCTTTTGGAGAATGTAATACAGTGTTGTGGACTGGGCATTTCATCTAAGACGACTTTAATCATTTTTAATGGATTTCATATAATGCATAATTTTAAATTCGATTAAAACCATGTTGTTTTTTTTTAATTAATTATCGGAGGGTTAAGGGCTGTTTCAAATTAATGCATACCGTTCCGCGTCATTAATTTTTAGCCCTCAAATTTGGTTAGCTTATTTATCTTGGAATGCAAATAAGTTTTTAAATCTTGGAAAAAAAAATCAAAATAATGTAGTTATTAAAAGTGAATAAACATTAGAGAACATCGAAAGGACAATCAGCAAAGGGGAAACTGGCAACATTGGGTACTCAAGACACAAGTCTTTTCTTAATCTACATTAGCGTCAATAAGTGTATGTTATCATATCAAATTATATCTGTTTCAACATGCATGATATTCAAACAAAAAGTAACAACAATGTCAAAGATATTTAACATACATTATATGTCTTAGTCATTCATTCTATCAATGCTCGTAACATAGACATATATTCAGAGTTCAATAGTTATTTGCACTAATACGGTTCTATATTAAGTCATTGCACATTTCTACATTAATCGATCTTTATTACGACATTTATTGTCTAAATTATACTTCAATTACGTGATCTTGAGTACTAATTAAGTACAATTCGGTGTTAATTGGTAAAGGTCCTAGTAAAGCATTTATTTGATCTGATTCATGTAGACCGACTGTAATACAATCAGCACCAGCGTAGACGTGGACCTCATAAAGGATACCATCGATCCCGATTAGAATAGTAGGCTCAATGAGCTAGGTTGTTGGAATACCTAACAACTCATATCTTCCTATGACCAATACGGTGTGGGTTCGCACCCTGCCTTGCAATTTACAAATAAGGGTGCACTCGACTCGCAGCCGCAAATTGATAAAATTAACCAGTTTCCTGCTCATGGTCGGTGGCTCTCTCCGGGTACTCCGGCTTCTTCCACCACTAACATTGGTGGCCATGAGTATAGCTGAAATATTGTTGAAAATGGCGTTAAACACCAAAAATCTCCCAAAATCAACCGATTAGAACGACGCTTGTTCTGCTCTTTTCAGGCCTTTGTCAGTTGCTTTACACATTACAGGATACAAGCATTATACCTATGTTGTAGATAGATATAAAGCCAATTTGCACTCGCTAGCAAAGCTAGACTTCTCTCTCCCTGTTTCTAGCGTTTGTGTGATAAGTCGTGAAAAAACAATGGACCGGACATTGTTGATGACAAGCGGGATACATTCATAGTCATTTGCAACAAATATTTCAAAACGGTTAACAAAGTATTTCTCTGTAATAAAGGAAATTAAGACGGTGACTATTTTTGACTAAACTAATGTCGATTATTTCGCTATTTCGCTTTGGTGAATGAGTTAGGGTCCTTAACGACACTTTTTGCATTGTCTATCCTGCTTTGATTTACGACATCTGGTGACCCCATTGATATCTTCAACTTTGTCTTTCAACATATTTTCAGTTCTATCATTTCGGTCAGTTTTATTGTTTGGAGAAACCGGAGTACTCGTAGAGAAAACCATCGTCCGGTCGCAAGTCGTTGAAAAATGTATCATATAAAGTTGTATCGAGTAAACCTTGCCATGAGCGGGATTCGAACTCATAACGTTAGTGTTGATAGGCACTGATTGTAATTATAGTTGGAAATCCAACTACCAAATGAGCATGACAACAACGACCCCTTGGTCCCTCTTGACGGGCATATAATGTCAAATGCTTACACATCAAGGTGTTATGGCTCGTGTGAAAGATTGCATGTCATAATAAGACACGAACATCACAATGAAATATATGCCTTAGCTTTCTTATTATGTTGAGAAAGTCAAAAATCAACGGAGCGATAAGTGTATCACAAATAATGTGTTCCATACAAACAGCCATTAACCCTATTAATTTGATTTTGTTATTGTCTTCTGGAGAATGTAATACAGTGTTGTGGACTGGGCATTTCATCTAAGACGACTTTAATCATCTTTAATGGATTTCATATAATGCATAATTTTAAATTCGATTAAAACCATGTTTTTTTTTTATTAATTATCGGAGGGTTAAGGGCTGTTTGAAATTAATGCATACCGTTCCGCGTCATTAATTTTTAGCCCTCAAATTTGGTTAGCTTATTTAGCTTGGAATGCAAATAAGTTTTTAAATCTTGGAAAAACAAAATCAAAATAATGTAGTTATTAAAAGTGAATAAACATTAGAGAACATCGAAAGGACAATCAGGAATGAGAAACTGGCAACATTGGGTACTCAAGACACAAGTCTTTTCTTAATCTACATTAGCGTCAATAAGTGTATGTTATCATATCAAATTATATCTGTTTCAACATGCATGATGTTCAAACAAAAAATAACAACAATGTCAAAGATATTTAACATACATTATATGTCTTAGTCATTCATTCTATCAATGCTCGTAACATAGACATATATTCAGAGTTCAATAGTTATTTGCACTAATACGGTTCTATATTAAGTCATTGCACATTTCTACATTAATCGATCTTTATTACGACATTTATTGTCTAAATTATACTTCAATTACGTGATCTTGAGTACTAATTAAGTACAATTCGGTGTTAATTGATAAAGGTCCTAGTAAAGCATTTATTTGATCTGATTCATGTAGATCGACTGTACTACAATCAGCACCAGCATAGACGCGGACCTCATAAAGGATACCATCGATCCCGATTAGAACAGTAGGCTCAATGAGCTAGGTTGTTGAATTACCTAACAACTCATACCATCCTATCACCAATACGGTGTGGGTTCGCACCCTGCTTTGCAATGTGGGTTCGCACCCTGCTTTGCAATTTACAACAAAACGGTGCACTTGACTCGCAGCCGCAAATTGATAAAATTTACCAGTTGCTTGGCCATAATCGTTGGTTTTCTCTGGGTACTCCGGCTTCTTCCACCACTAACACTGGTGGCCATGAGTTAGCTGACATATTGCTGAAAATGGCGTTCAACACCAAAAATCTCCCAAAATCAACCGATTAGAACGACACTTGTTCTGCTCTTTTCAGGCCATTGTCAGTTGTTTTGCACATTACAGGATACAAGCAGTATACCTATGTTGTAGATACATAGAAAGTCAATTTGCACTCGCTAGCAAAGCTAGACTTCTCTCTCACTGTTTCTAGCGCTTTGTGATAAGTCGTGAAAAAACAATGGACCGGATATTGTTTATGACAAGCGGCAAACATTCGTAGTCATTTGTAGCAAATATTCCTAAACGGTTAACAAAGTATTTCTCTGTAATAAAGGAAATTAAGACGGTGACTATATTTGACTAAAATAATGTCGATTATTTCGCTGTTTCGCTTTGGTGAATGAGTTAAGGTCCTTAACGACACTTTTTGCATTGTCTATCCTGCTTTGACTTACGACCTCTGATGACCCCATTGATATCTTCAACTTTGTCTTTCAACATATTTTCAGTTCTATCAGTTCGGTCAGTTTTATTGTTTGGAGAAACCGGAGTACTCGTAGAGAAAACCATCGTCCGGTCGCAAGTCGTTGAAAAATGTATCATATAAAGTTGTATCGAGTAAACCTTGCCATGAGCGGGATTCGAACTCATATCGTTAGTGTTGATAGGCACTGATTGAACTTATAGTTGGAAATCCAACTACCAAATGAGCATGACAACAACGGCCCCTTGGTCCCCATTGACGGACATATAATGTCAAATGTTTACCCAACAAGGTGCTATGGCTCGTGTGAAAGATCACCTGTCATAATAAGACACGAACATCACAATGAAATATATGCCTTAGCTTTCTTATTATGTTGAGAAAGCCAAAAATAAACGGAGCGATAAGTGTATCACAAATAATGTGTTCCATGCAAACAGCCATTAACCCTATTAATTTTATTTTGTTATTGTCTTCTGGAGAATGTAATACAGTGGTGTGGACTAGGCATTACATCTAAGACGACTTTAATCATGTTTAATGGATTTCATATAATGTATAATTTTAAATTCGATTAAAACCATGTTTTTTTGTTTTTTTTTATTAATTATCGGAAGGTTAAGGGCTGTTTGAAATTAATGCATACCGTTCCGCGTCATTAATTTTTAGCCCTCAAATTTGGTTAGCTTATTTAGCTTGGAATGCAAATAAGTTTTTAAATCTTCGAAAAAAAAAATCAAAATAATATAGTTATTAAAAGTGAATAAACATTAGAGAACATCGAAAGGACAATCAGGAATGAGAAACTGGCAACATTGGGTACTCAAGACACAAGTCTTTTCTTAATCTACATTAGCGTCAATAAGTGTATGTTATCATATCAAATTATATCTGTTTCAACATGCATGATGTTCAAGCAAAAAATAACAACAATGTCAACGATATTTAACATACATTATATGTCTTAGTCATTCATTCTATCAATGCTCGTAACATAGACATATATTCAGAGTTCAATAGTTATTTGCAATAATACGGTTCAATATTAAGTCATTGCACATTTCTACATTAATCGATCTTTATTACGACATTTATTGTCTAAATTATACTTCAATTATGTGATCTTGAGTACTAATTAAGTACAATTCGGTGTTAATTGGTAAAGGTCCTAGTAAAGCATGTATTTGATCTGATTCATGTAGATCGACTGTAATACAATCGGCACCAGCATAGACGCGGACCTCATAAAGGATACCATCGATCCCGATTAGAACAGTAGGCTCAATGAGCTAGGTTGTTGGATTACCTAACAACTCATACCATCCTATCACCAATACGGTGTGGGTTCGCACCCTGCTTTGCAATTTACAACAAAACGTTGCACTTGACTCGCAGCCGCAAATTGATACAATTTACCAGTTGCTTGGCCATAATCGTTGGTTTTCTCCGGGTACTCCGGCTTCTTCCACCACTAACACTGGTGGCCATGAGTTAGCTGACATATTGCTGAAAATGGCGTTCAACACCAAAAATCTACCAAAATCAACCGATTAGAACGACACTTGTTCTGCTCTTTTCAGGCCATTGTCAGTTGTTTTGCACATTACAGGATACAAGCAGTATACCTATGTTGTAGATATATAGAAAGTCTATTTGCACTCGCTAGCAAAGCTAGACTTCTCTCTCCCTGTTTCTAGCGCTTTGTGATAAGTCGTGAAAAAACAATGGACCGGATATTGTTTAAGACAAGCGGGAAACATTCGTAGTCATTTGTAACAAATATTCCTCAACGGTTAGCAAAGTATTTCTCTGTAATAAAGGAAATTAAGACGGTGACTATATTTGACTAAAATAATGTCGATTATTTCGCTGTTTCGCTTTGGTGAATGAGTTAAGGTCCTTAACGACACTTTTTGCATTGTCTATCCTGCTTTGACTTACGACCTCTGATGATCCCCTTGATATCTTCAACTTTGTCTTTCAACATATTTTCAGTTCTATCAGTTCGGTCAGTTTTATTGTTTGGAGAAACCGGAGTACTCGTAGAGAAAACCATCGTCCGGTCGCAAGTCGTTGAAAAATGTATCATATAAAGTTGTATCGAGTAAACCTTGCCATGAGCGGGATTCGAACTCATAGCGTTAGTGTTGATAGGCACTGATTGAACTTATAGTTGGAAATCCAACTACCAAATGATCATGACAACAACGGCCCCTTGGTCCCCATTGACGGACATATAATGTCAAATGCTTACCCAACAAGGTGTTATGGCTCGTGTGAAAGATTACATGTCATAATAAGACACGAACATCACAATGAAATATATGCCTTAGCTTTCTTATTATGTTGAGAAAGCCAAAAATAAACGGAGCGATAAGTGTATCACAAATAATGTGTTCCATGCAAACAGCCATTAACCCTATTAATTTTATTTTGTTATTGTCTTCTGGAGAATGTAATACAGTGGTGTGGACTAGGCATTACATCTAAGACGACTTTAATCATTTTTAATGGATTTTATATAATGCATAATTTTAAATTCGATTAAAACCATGTTTTTGTTTGTTTTTAAATTAATTATCGGAGGGTTAAGGGCTGTTTGAAATTAATGCATACCGTTCCGCGTCATTAATTTTTAGCCCTCAAATTTGGTTAGCTTATTTAGCTTGGAATGCAAATAAGTTTTTAAATCTTCGAAAAAAAAAATCAAAATAATGTAGTTATTAAAAGTGAATAAACATTAGAGAACATCGAAAGGACAATCAGGAATGAGAAACTGGCAACATTGGATACTCAAGACACAAGTATTTTCTTAATCCACATTAGCTTCAATAAGTGTATTTTATCATATAAAACTATGTATGTTTCAACATGCATGATGTTCAAACAAAAAATAACAACAATGACAAAGATATTTAACATACATTATATGTCTTAGTCATTCATTCTATCAATGATCGTAACATAGACATATATTCAGAGTTCAATAGTTATTTGCACTAATACGGTTCTTTATTAAGTCATTGCACATTTCTGCATTAATCGATCTTTATTACGACATTTATTGTTTAAATTATACTTCAATTACGTGATCTTGAGTACTAATTAAGTACAATTCGGTGTTAATTGGTGTAGGTCCTAGTAAAACATTTATTTGATCTGATTCATGTAGATCGACTGTAATACAATCAGCACCAGCGTAGACGCGGACACCATCGATCCCGATTAGAATAGTAGGCTCAATGAGCTAGGTTTTGGATTATCTAACAACTCCTACCATCCTATCACCAATACGGTGTGGGTTCGCACCCTGCTTTGCAAATTACAAAAAAAAACGGTGCACTTGACTCGCAACAGCAAATTTATCAAATTTACCAGCTGCTTGGCCATAATCGGTGGTTTTCACTGGGTACTCAGGCTCCTTCCACCACTAACACTGGTGGCCATGAGTTAGCTGAAATATTGCTGAAAATGGCGTTAAACACCAACAATCTCCCAAAATCAACCGATTAGAACGATGCTTGTTCTGCTCTTTTCAGGCCATTGTCAGTTGTTTTGCACATTACAGGATACAAACAGAATACCTATGTTGTAGATAGATATACAGCCAATTTGCACTCGCTAGCAAAGCTAGACTTCTCTCTCCCTGTTTCTAGCGCTTGTGTGATAAGTCGTGAAAAAAACAATGGACCGGATATTGTTGATGACAAGCAGGAAACATTCGTAGTCATTTGCAACAAATATTCCTAAACGGTTAACAAAGTATTGCTCTGTAATAAAGGAAATTAAGACGGTGACTATATTTGACTAAAATAATGTCGATTATTTCGCTGTTTCGCTTTGGTGAATGAGTTAAGGTCCAAAACGACACTTTTTGCATTGTCTATCCTGCTTTGATTTTCGACGTCTGATGACCCCATTGATATCTTCAACTTTGTCTTTCAGTATATTTTCAGTTCTATCATTTCGGTCAGTTTTATTGCTTGGAGAAACCGGAGTACTCGTAGAGAAAACCATCGTCCAATCGCAAGTCGTTGAAAAATGTATCATATAAAGTTGTGTCGAATAAACCTTGTCATGAGCGTGATTCGAACTTATAGCGTTAGTGTTGATAGCCACTGATTGTACCGGTAGTTGGATTTCTACGCTGGTGCTGATTGTATTACAGTCGATCTACATGAATCAGATACAATAAATGCTTTACTAGGACCTTTACCAATTAACACCGAATTGTACATAATTAGTACCCAAGATCACGTAATTGAAGTATAATTTAAACAATAAATGTGGTAATAAAGATCGATTAATGCAGAAATGTGCAATGACTTAATATAGAACCGTATTAGTGCAAATAACTATTGAACTCTGAATATATGTCTATGTTACGATCATTGATAGAATGAATGACTAAGACATATAATGTATGTTAAATATCTTTGTCATTGTTGTTATTTTTTGTTTGAACATCATGCATGTTGCAACAGATATAGTTTGATATGATAAAATACACTTATTTACACTAATGTAGATTAAAAAAAAGACTTGTTTCTTGAGTACCCAATGTTGCCAGTTTCTCATTCCTGATTGTCCTTTCGATGTTCTCTAACGTTTATTTACTTTTAATAATTACATTATGTTGAAGTTTTTTCGATGATATGTATAACTTATTTGCATTCACAACTAAATAAACTAAGCAAATTTCAGGGCTAACAATTTATGACGCGAAACGGTATGCATTAATTTCAAACAGCCCTTAACCCTCCGATAATTAATTTAAAAAAAAACAAACATGGTTTTATTCGAAATCAAAATTATGCATTATAGGAAATCCACTAAAAATGATTAAAGTAGTATTAAATGAAATGCCCATTCCACAACAATGTATTACATTCTCCAGAAGAAAATAACAAAATCAAATTAAAAGGGTTAACTATTTTTTACTAACCACAGGCCCAATTAGAACCAAACATGGTAGATATATTACATAGCTGATTCTCAACATTGCATGTTTTTTCAGGGGTCCGGATGGCTCAGTGAGTTAGGTCGCTGGACCTAACAACTCATACAACCGTATCATCAATACCGTGTGTTTCACGGTAAATTACAAAAAAGGTGCACTCGACTTGCAGACTAAAGTGATCAAATTTACCAGTTGATTGTCCATGGTCGGTGGTTCTTTCCAAGTACTTCGGCTTCCTCCACCACTAAAACTGGTCACCATGATATAGCTGAAATATTGTTGAAGGTGGCATTAAACACCAACAATCAAATCAATCAATCATGTTTTTCATTGGATTCAGAAATTCAACATGGCTTCTACGACCAATTCTCTCTGATGCTGAAGTTTCAAAATATTATCTGAAACCACACATTGGATGAACATGTTATTTTGTAGCAATATGTCATATTTGACCTTCTTAAAACAGTTTTGTGTTTGTCCATCGGAAATCTAAGATGGCCACCGATGCAAGAACAAATACAAAAAAGTTATTCATCTCAGAAACTAGATATTAGATTGAATCCAAATTGTTTATCTGAACATGAGTAATCGTTGAATGGTCCCTTACAAATTATCAATTTTCTCTGAAAATCGGAAATCCAAGATGATCATGAGGACAAATTTAACATAGGACTCTTCAGGAAACACATTTCACCATTATTCCTGTCTGAAACAGTTGAAACATATGAAGGCAAATTTGGCTGTGCATTGGGCAGTTCTTTGCAAAATATCTGGTTTTAAGATGATAGAAAATTGGTAGCATCAAAATGGTATATGAATACACACTCATTAATGTTTTGCTTTATTTTTTTTATTTTAGTAGATCTGAAATCCAAGTTAGCAAGCAACACATGCTTTGGTTTTTTTTCTTGTTTATCCAATTTAATTTGGATTCTTAAAATAATCCAGACAAATGAGTCTTGTTTTATTTTTTTTATTTTTCTATAGCTTGGTTGTTAGTGACATAGCATACAATACAAAAGACATACAAAAACTGTTAATTTTTATAAGTATAAAGTGTCCTCAATTCTAGAAAATATAAGAAATGAGACTCCTACCTGTTTCAATTTGAAATTTACCTAGATCTACACAAATTCTAAATTTACTAAATATTTTTTGCTTTCCAAATTTCAATGTGAAAAATAGTAATTTATTTTACCAGGCTGGTTGAGACATCTTAATAATAGAAAAACATTTTGATGAATGAATAGGGACAATTTGGGTTGCATTTCAGGTTTCAATTTTCATCATAAAATTTAAAATAGAAATCCATATGTGTTACACAGGATATGCTATTAAGAAGGACAAGTCCAAAATACCAAAGGCGTTTATTCATTGCAAATAAAACCCCTGACAAGACAAGGTAATGAAGACAAAATAAGATATTTCTATATAAAAGGTGACACATCTTGGTCATCTAGTAACTATGGCATTATTTAGTGGGAAATTCAGACAACATTGATTGAAAACCAACTCTTTGTTGGTCATCCCACAGGCGCTTGTGATATGAAATCACCCCCTCCCCTTTTTTTAGCTTTCTGTTTACACATTTATTTTCAATAACATTTCTTTATTCTTTACTGTCTTTTTTTACTTTAAAAAACATGTTTATATCAAAGCAATCGTGTGGTAATACCATCCTCTATTGTTATTATCCAAAAAGCAGTAGAGAGGGCATACACATGTAAGAATCTACGGTAGCGTTGTTGGTAGATATTTCAGCAGATAAACAATGCAAATTAATTAATGAAGAAGGGACAGCTCTTTAATAGCATATCTGTGAAACATGTATTTATGGAAAATTGTTACTACGTTGATTATTAAAAATAAATAAAAATGAAAACGACGATTGCATAATATATATACACATGACGTTTGCTGTGACGTAACTTATTTACACGTCCGCAATCGATATTACAAAAACCGTACGTATTATAAAGTGTTTTAAGATACTTTTTTGTACCATTTGTTTATTAAATATAAAAATAAAACGCAATAAAACAACGGCATCCCGAAGACTGATCTTGAAAAAAGTTAACAGTCACCAGACTTGATCATTTGATACGACAATTTCCAATGGCAAAGAATACAGGGATTGAACGTAGCAAGACACATCCCATAGAACTCGGAAAAGGGGGTTTTCTGGCATATTTGGCTTTTCAATCTATTCCCACATTTAATCAAATGAAATTCAACACTTTGCCACGCATTTTTCTTAAAGAATAGGATATTCCCAATCCACCGGTTCCTTCATTACATGTATTGAACATCGGAATGTCATTGTTCTGTTCGGTTTTAGTGGTGACGATGCTAATTTCTCTTTAATATGATCACGTCACATTTTTGATTGATTTCTGATATATATATTTTTTCCATTTTGAGTAGATCATTCATTATTTTATTGGTTTATGGCTTAAATGAATAAAATTAATGTATTATTGCGTGTATCGAACCAAAAATTAAAAACACGTTTTATTTTTTTGGGGGGTGGGGTGATTTTCAATGTATGGACTGCCTTAGCATGGCTGCGAATGTAGCAATACACATGATTACATTTGAATAGAGAAGACTGAATTGTATTTGAATTTTTCACGGCATCAATTGTCGATTTAATGGTGTAATTTTCACCAATTCCACTGTTGAAATAGCATAAAATATTTTTATTTTAAAGTTTAGCTGATTACTGTCTATATCGTATTGTCAATAATACGGAAATATGCACGTATGATGTATGTACATGTATGTATATTCTACACATGATTACATTAGAATGGAGATAACTGTATTGTATTTGCAAAATTTCACGGCATACATTGTCGATTTAATGGTCGCAAATATCCGTTTACTTGAAAACTCAATTTGCGACCATCAAATCTCCAATTAATGTAGTGAAATTTTCAAATACAATACAGTTTTCTCCTAAGTTAAAGATACCAATGGGGTCATCAGAAGTCGTACATCAAAGCAGGATATACCTTAACCCATTCACCTAAAGGAAACAGCGGAATAATCGACATTATTCATGTAAAATATAGTCACCGTTGTAATTTCCTTTATTACAAACATATACTTTGTGAACTGTTAGGGACTATCTGTTACACATGACTACGAATGTGTCCCGCTTGTCGTAAGCAATATCCGGCCCATTCTTTATTCATGCCTTATCACACAAGCGCTAGAACAGAAATAGAGAAGGCTAGCTTTGCTAGCGAGTGAACATCTACGTACAACCTAGGTATATTGCTTTTATGCTGTAATGTCTAAAACAACCGATAATTGTCTGAAAAGAGCAGAGAAAGCGTCGTTCTAATCGGTTGATTTTGGGAGAATTGTTGGTGTTTTAGGCCACTTTCAGCAATATTTCAGCTAACTCATGGCCACCAGTCGTAGTAGTGGAATAAGCCGGAGTACCCGCAGAGAACCACCGACCATGGGTAAGCAACTGGTAATTTTTATCAACTTGCGAATGCTAGTAGAGTGCACCCATTTTTTGTAATTTGCAAAGCAGGGTGTGAACCCACACTGTCTTAATGATAAGCAGGTATGAGTTGTTAAGTTATCGAACTACATATCCCATTCAGGCCCTAATTCTATTCGAGATCAATGGTGTCCTCTATGAGGTCCGCGTTTACGCTAGTGCTACTTGTATTAAAGTCGATATACATGATTCAAACAAAATAAATGTGTATTAGGACCATTACTAATTAGCACCGAATTGAAGTTAATTACTACTCTAGATCATGCAATTGAAGGATAATTTAAACAATAAATGTCGTAATAAAGATTGATTACTGGAGAAATGTGCAATGAACTCCCCGTAAAGACACATACTAAGACAAATCAAATAATTAATGAGATGAGCTACACGGACCCCAACAAAAAAACACAGATGACCTCAGGTGCTCACCTAGGGTACAGTTCCTGCTTCTTATAAGACACCCATCGTGCTACTCACATATGCAGTAAAGTATGATAAAAAAACTTGTCGGTGATAGAGGAAAGAAAAAAGACAATTCACTAATGAAATAAAAAGTAAAACATGATCAATTGTATTAACACGTACATCATGGCATGTACTCATTTAATTTATACAGTTGCCGTAATGGTTGGGGTGCTCGCCTCGAGTGTGGTAGATCGTGGGTTCGAGCCCCGGTTGGTTCAAACCAAAGACTACAAAATTGGTATGCGTTGCTTCTCTGCAGCTTAAAGGTGAACGTGCAAAGATTGGTTGTCTCGGAATCAGAATGATGTGTCCGAGAGGAATGACATGTTTATCCGCGGACTGTTGCTTCAGTGAACTTCCACTATGATAATCCAATTCAGCGTGTTGGTCTAGAACTAAGAGAACCTCACAATCATCTCATTAAAAGTTAACTTGTTCTCGCCATGATATTGCTGAAAAATGTGGATATGGAATGTTCAAAGAAGTGATATTTGATATGGAGTGTTTAAGCGCGTGATATTTGATATTAGGTATTCGAACAAGTGATATTTGATATGGAATGTTCAGACAAGTGATATTTCCTATATCAAAGAAGAACAGAATGGTCAAATGAAAAAGTACAAAAGGACAAACAACGATCTACAAAACATAAATATAAAACTAAAGATCGGGTAACATGAACCCCACTAAGTGGTGTAAGTGGTGTAATTAAGCAGTACATTGTTGTAGCATTGCCTACCATGATATAATATACACATAGCATATGTGTATGTAGCGAACAATTAGATTTTAAGTTGTTGTAGCTTAATATAACACTGGATACCATGACATATCAATAGTGATATATGTTGTGTTATATGATTTTGGTTGGTTGTTTTGACGATGCTTAACGTCACTTTCAACAATATCTCAGTTATATCATGGCGGCCAGTTGTATTGGTGGAGGGAACCAGAGGACACAGAAAACACAACCAACCTGTCGCAAGTGACTGACAAACTTGATCAAATAATGCTGTATATCTCATCCTGAGGGAGATTCGAACTCGCAACATGAATGGTGATAGCCCGTGATAGGCAATGAATGCATAGGTATTGTAAATCATACTACCATACGAGCATGGCCACGATGGCCCATGTGCTATACGACATGCATGGATACAACTAGATACCATATCATATTATTATGTAATACTGTTTAAAATTCAGTTTTGATAGTTGTGATATCAAAAATACAAGTTTGAATACACAACAATACTAAGAAGCCGCATATCGAGGACGGAATGACAATGCAATTGGTAAAAGAGACACACGGAAAAACAATGATTTACAAATCACTTAAAAACTATGGTGCTACGGAAGAGTGAGACATCTATTAGTGGATCTCGTCATGTTAACATGACATACACATACCACTTTTACCAGTTCTTATTAAACACTCGAATGTGTTAGTATGTGAGACGAAATCACATGACATTTGTTTGTATATATATATTGCTGTAAGATATCTAGCTATCAAGGAAAGAAATTTGGGATCGCATTAACTGGTTTAACCTCACCATATGTTATGCCTGTCCCCAACCTGAACCTGCATTTCCGACGTCATTTGTCGTGCTTCTTTTTTTCGTGCTTATTGCTGTATGATGAGAGGTAATTGGTTGAATTGTTGGTATTGGTGGGATTGATGATCATCACCGTTTAATCTTTCCAAGCAAGGAAAACTTACAAGTTGCATAGCATATAACTTGATATTATGACATACATTCTTATGAATTACACATAGGCGTCGTTATTCTAAATTCATTTGTAGCAGAATGTGATACCAATATGATTACTTGCAATACATAGGCCATTAGTATGCAATTATAGTTATAGACACTACTGTGACTACGAAATGTAGAAAACAAAAATCGTTGTTCCTTTACTTCAAGTTAAATATAAATGTAATAATAGATAATATTCTGTTAAAGTAAAGTATCCAATGAATTCCTACAATCGGATTGGCTATTCAAGAAGGGAATATCATACCGTATTCTCTGGGTAAGGATTGGAATATTGAAAACAGTTTCAAAATGGCATCTATTTATCGCTTCACATATTTGTTTTAACATAAAAATAGTAAAACATAAAAATATCATGAATACAACTTTTTATAAAAAGATGCATTTTACGGAATCTTTCATCTCCGTACCAATTGTGTCTGTACTCAAAAAGGGAGATAACAAGTAATTTATCGTCTGCTAAGATAGCAACACAAAGATTTGCATCTCACACGGAAAGTGAAATTAATCATACAATGTGAAGCAGGTACGGATTCAAACAGAGTGTGCTCCCAGTACAGTTTTATCCATCTTTAGTTGTTGTTGGTCGGTCATAATTTTCTCTTAGTTCTTCAATATTTGTGGTCAAAGGTAAGTCTTGAACAATGAAAAATATCACATTCAGAGAATGATATACTCTTTAGTATAGATACAAGAAGATTTTAACAGAATGTAATTGTTATTCGGGATCTTCACGGGGGATACGGGTTCGGCTCATGGAATATAGAACACAGACATGGAATATGAACCCGCATCCCTTGTGAATATACCGAATATTATAGTATATCGTGTCCCTGTACATCCATATATTCTTTCTCAATAATGTAATGCTATTTGTTGACGTTACTGTATACAGTATTGGGAGCATGGATACCACGAGCTAACCAGACATACATGTAATACATGTTATTGTCGTTATTAAACCGTCTCAGATTGTAGCATGTGATACCACGGATAGCATGCTACAAGTATTTGCATATAGTGACGTCCAACACATATTGCGTTGTGTTTTTGCTTTGTTTTTCTTCGTCTTGTGTACCCTGTATAGCCATTTGTTCTGCATTGTCCATTTGTGATTACCCCTTTGGTACTTTATAACGTCTGTAGGTATCACGCTTGGTGATTGATGGTTGACATGATCATTTGCGACGATCAAACAGAAATTCTGGAAATCATCGATTATGCGACATGCATTTTGTACATGTATGGACTACTTTTAACTGGTATGTTTTTCATATTCAGGTGGGATCCGAGAACGAGAAACATGTGCAATGCGCATAGTTCATGGAGAAATAAATAACTGTCTTAGTTCGCACGACATATTTCTGTAACAGCCTTTACCAGTCTGTCATGGCAAATAATTCAATGGCCCAAAACAGGATAGCAAAACATCGACTGAAATCATTTATATATTTATGCTTAATAAATCGTATCATTGCCGAAGTACTGACTGCATGGCGAAATATACTCTCGGGGACTAATAGTCCACTAGCACATATGGCAAATTCAGACCGTTTTTCTCATTTGCATACGTCGCCATTTTTTTCTTAAATGTCGTCGATGCGCTGGTCAATTTCAATGGCATTTTTTTTTAAATTGCTATTTTAGAAATAATAGAGTTCCTGGACAATTTGTGATGTGCGGAAATTTACCCTGAGACCGTTTTTAGTTCAATTCCTAAATTTAAATTTACTTTGATATAAAACTGTGGTTCCTGAGTGATATCAGAGAAGTGAATATTATTCCTTCAATGTCAATGTAAAAAGTAAAAAAAAAGAGAAAACGTTGAAAGAGACACAATAAACAATTGTTACTATTGATGCGATGCAAAATTATAAAACTTCCGGTCTTAATTATCAGGAAAAAAAAATGAAACCATTGCCATAAATAAAGAACAAAAGTTCCAAGCAGCTTTACATTTCAATGAGTTGTATGTCCTGACTACGAATATATGTCAAGGGTCCTTTGAGGTATGTAAAACTTACTGGAAAAATATATATTCCATACAGAATTCTCTCTGCATCTTGACACCGGTTGAAATAAAAATAACTAATCACGTTATCAAAAAGGAATGTGAGGTGTCGTAACGGGGATACAAGCACATTTTTGTAATGAATATATTTTCAAAAATTAAGTCACGTGACAATAGGCTGATGAATATTCATGAACTCATGAATAAAAAATTAGCCGCGATTTTGCCACATGAGAGGCGATAATAATAGTCTAAGATTTGTTGGTGTCGCTATTCAATAATAATTATATTCTTACTAGAATTTATCAATAACACGTAATCCGATTGGATATCGTCACTTATTCTACGTCATTCAAAAGGAATATTTCCGTATAGCAGACTACTTTTCCCCCCGATCATTGCACGCGTATAAATCTACGAGCTATGATACTAACAAGGATATGCCATCTTGAAAATGTGAAATTCTACATGTCATATTTACAACAATGCACAAAAATATTTGAAAAGCTTACCTTGAACACTTATTTTAGTTAAATTGTATCAAAGTTGAAGCGTACACAAAGCCAAATAACGTCTAATCTTTACGTTTCAAACTGGAAGTTTTCATATGACGCCAATGACGTCATATTGGTTATGTTCCAAAGTCGTCAATAGCCTTTCCGGATTTTTTTTCAGTTTGCAATCATGTGTATTGTATGTCCATTGTTTGAGACTCTCCTTGGGTATTTCTTTAATAGCATTTAGCGTAGAAAAGAAACACGTTGTCCAAGAATAAGAATTATAAGGATTAAACACTGTGTTTTCAGGAAATTAGGTAAGTATAACTCCGGCAGCTCACTCACAAATTTTACATAAATTCTTTGGAAAAGCCCTATTAAGAATACTAAATTCAGATATCCAATTACATTTAAGAAATAAATCATGGAAGCCAGAATGTGTTGGGAGTTTTAACATGGATTGGCGGATATTAGTATTTTATCCCGAGCCAGAAGCGAGGGATAAAATTTACTTATATTCGCCAATCCATGTTAAAACTCAAAACATATTCTGGCTTCCATGATTTATTTCGATTCTGATATACCTAAGAGTACAAAAACGGTAGCATACTTTGATTGGAAGACGTTAATTTATACATACATGCGGAAAATGTCGCACACAATTTATGTAACTGCAATAATACTGCGCCCTCTATCGGCATTATTCGGATCACAATTTATGCTGCCAATGGAAACGTCAGTCACATTCATAGGCGCACGTGCTAATGAGATAATACGAAGAAATAATTATGTTTTTGGTAACAAAGGGAAAGAGTGAGGTCATGTTAGAACTATTTTTTAACTTGTGAAGAATAAACTCTTGTGTAATTTTACCATTATTATCTATTATATCATTAACAAAAATATTCCTCTATTATTATTCTATTTGTTTCAACTGGTTAGGCGTGGCTTAACACGGGTTGACTGATTACACCGATTACATATGTAGATGCATCCTATTCCTTTTGTATGAATTGATTTCGGTGATACTGCTGAATACAGTTCAATAATGTCAATAACGGGAACCGCCCTGTACATACACAAAATAAAATCGAATGCTCTCATGTAAATTTAAAGGTCCATTCCGCCCGACCAGTTAAATAAAATAGAGTAATAATCCATTCTTTGAAAAAAAAATGAAATGTAATAAATCTATTTCTCCATAATATTTGCTTTCTTACATTACTAAATGGTGAACTTAATTCGGGGATATTATTTAGAAACAGTTTATGTTTTTTCACATCTATATTCATATTAAAAATAAGCCATTTTTTCCCAAATACATTTAAATATTTTAGTGGTATCAGTTTCCAATTCGAAAATTTTGAGTCGGCTAATCTAATTACCCATGATGCCTTCAAAGATATAAAATAACTTTCTATATCTAGCATATTCATCCCACCCTTCTCAAAATCTCCTATTAATGTATTTCTTTTTACCTTGTCTGGTATCCCATTCCATATCAATTTAAAACACTTACACTCTATCTCTTTTTTGTATTTTTCTGGAATAACACATGAACTAACAATAAAAGTAAAAATAGGTATAATCAAAGCTTTAATGATTAGTACTTTACCCAATATTGAGAAATTTCGTTTTGACCATGACAAAAATAATCTATTAATTTTTTCAATTCTTTTTTCCCAATTAAGTTTTTCACATTCTATGTAATCATGACCATAATAAATACCTAATGACTTTATTGGTTTGTTTGTCCATTTAATAGTTTCTACCTTTTCTTTACTGTGTTTTAGTTTCCCAACCCACAACCCCTCTGTCTTATTTCTAGTTATCATAAAACAAAGTACCAAAATGTCAATTTCGTTCATAGCAACAGATATATCGTTTTTAGAGCTAAAATATAGTGTTGTGTCATCTACTAATTGCGAAATTTTTATACTATGCGTTTGTTCATCTATTTTTATCTGAAAACCTTTGATATCCTTATTAAGATAAGATAAGAAGTATTTTTATTGGACATAACAGTAGTTAATTTTGATCATAATGACACTTAACCTGTTTGACGCTTCCTTTGAACACAAATTACTCATATTTTACAACTATATCGGACATGTACATCAATTCTATGAAAGAGGGAGGAATGTAAAGAACAAACCAATATATTCGGAACACCTCCAATTGGAATACCGGATATGAGAGCTAAGTT
>MJUT01038122.1:221877-236655 GCA_002080005.1 Gigantidas platifrons
CAGCTATCCTGACTTTAAAATCATATTCTTGAACTTTATGCTTTATATTATTTAAGTATATATGTACACTGATTTATAAAGAAAATGAAAACAATGAGAAAAAGTAATGATAAAATTTACCAACTAGCTATCGTGACGTAAAAATCATAATATTGAACTTTGTAATATTAAAATATGTACATACACTAATTTATAAAGAATATGAAAATAATGAGAGAATGCAATGATGAAATTTACCAACTAGATAAGGACCTGGCACTGGTTAACATTTTAAATAACAACAAAAGATTTAGGCCTTTTTGTTCATGCCCTCCGGATGTAATGTTTGTAACTCGCGGATCCAAAAACTCTCTCTTTTTTGTTTTTGATTCTCTTTCCTGATTGGATTGTGGTCAATGATATAAATTATGGATCTACCAAAGTCATTCAATGAGTACCCCGCCGCCACAAAGTGTTGATTCACGGGCAAGAGCGTATTTTTCGTAAGGTCACTTCTGTGTCCATTCATTCTTTTGTTGAATGGTTGGACACTTTCTCCTACGTATTGCCACCTGCAGACGTGACAGTCAGGGAGGTAAACCACATTAGGTGTTTTGTTATTGACATTGCTTATGATCTTAAGATTTGTTGTGTGTAGAGTTTTAAGTTTCATTTTCTATTGGTTTGGTATGGTGCGGCGAAAAATAACCATACCAGAAAGTTGGCAAGCTGTTGGCATGCATAGCGGTGGTTTTAGCCATAGAAGGGTGTGGCAGACTACTTCAGGGTTAACCATTCCATCATTGTACGACTGATGCAGCGTTTTCGTCAAACGGGCATTGTTACTGACCGTCCACGTGCAGGTAGACCTTGCAAAACGACGCCGAGAGAGGACCGGCTCATATCCAGACGGGCGCGGCAACGGCCGTTCAGTACAACTGGTGCACTTCGTGGTAATTTAGCGTTTGGAGGCCACATTAGCACACGCACTGTAATCAGACGCCTCCACCATCTAGGAATGCGAGCGCAATGACCCATAAAACGTCAACAATTGACATTACGTTATCGCCATGCTCGATATGACTGGTCACATGATCATTTGGGTGGACTATTCGCACGTGGTGACGGGTCCACTGGTCTGATGAAAGTCGTTTTTGCTACGCCCGACCAACAGTCGTGCAAGGGTTTGGCGCCAGCGAATCACTTCATTTCAGGACAACCACATTTTGGGCACAACTGCTTTTGGGGGTGGGGGTGTAACCGTCTGGGGTTGTTTTTCCTTTGACTGTAAGTTGGACTTGTACGTTCTTGATGGTAATCTGAAATGCCAAAAATACCGTGACAATGTGCTCGCTCCACGTGTAGTCCCCCATTTCGACAATCATGCGTTGACTGACAGGCCAATGTTCATGGACGACAACGCTAGGCCAAATAGAGCCCGAATTGTACAACATTTTTTTACAGCAAGAGGCTGTTCAGACAATTCCATGGCCTGCGATGTCGCCAGACATGAACCCTATAGAGCATGTATGGGACTTGATTGGCCGAAAAATTAACCAACGCAATTTAAAATGTCAAAATATTGCAAATTAATAACTGTTGTCTTACAGGAGTGGCAACAGTTCCCCCAAAACGGCTTAGACGTCTTGTGCGAAGCATGACGAGGCGTGTTACAGAACTTCACAATAAAAGCGGTGGATATACTCGTTATTGATTTATATGCCTTACACATACGCACAATAGATGCATTGAAAAGTTCTTAAAATCTGAAGACTCTGCATTTTAATGCAATGTTAAACACTTCCATCAAAGACAAACTGGTTTTACGTTTTTCCAGCGCCTGTTTTGAACACCATTTTTTCCACGTCATAGTTGCGTCTTTCAGGATGATAAATACTTCGTAGATTGGTAATTTTAGAGTCCTCGGTGTAGTCTTTTAAGAATGGTGATATCTATTTTATTGTTTTAACAGTATTGATGTAAAAAAATATATCGATAAAAATAGTGGGTGGTGCTTATCTTTGGTCGGAGTGCATACACTCCGACAAATATATATATATATTACAGTACCTATTCGAATTCAGTAGGATCCAGAATACTACTAGTACATATTGGAATTCCAATATCAACTAGGACAAATCAGGATATCCAGATTTGTACTAGGATAATTCAGGATCCTACTGAAATACAAAATTGAAAAAAGGAGAAACATGAAAAAATAAATATGAACACTTTTTTAAAACAAATGTTCGTTTTTTATGTTCCTTAGGTAAAATCAGTAAAAGCTAAATAAATATACTTGTATGATCAATGATCACTGATCTTTAATTAATGCGTAATCCCCCCCTAAAGGCTGTCCTGACAGGACAGTCACATAACTTTTTAACTCGCCTCATGAATTGTAATCATTTCTAAATTAATTCATTGTAAATGAAAGTGAAATGGAAGACAACAAGGAATTATTTTATATGAAACTTTTGGAATATGAAGAGAATCTTCCAAAGCATTATGACAAAGAAAAGTTTGATTCTCTCTGGACTTAGATATGAAGCTATTCTAAACTGACAAAGAGAAGGGACATAAAACAGAAGAGGGGACAAAATTAAAACACTGGGCCAAACAAAAACTTCAGGACGACTACTATGGGGGAAAAGGACATTCTAATATGCTTGAAAAGTGACTCCTGTTGTTACAAGAGATGATGTATTCAATGTTATTCACAAATCTCACTTGAGAACTGAACAATCGGGTAGGGATAAAGCATGAATCAGAACCATCATTTATCAGAAAAAAACATATTCTATTGATGACACTGTCGGTATAAGAATTCACAAAGTAGACAGAACTAACACTGAATCAAGCATATTGCCATGCAAAGTTATTGAAGTAAAAACAGTAAACGATTCCAAATCTGTTTACAAAATATTTTCAAAAGATGGAATACTGAAAACCTATTATTCAGATGAAGACCTACTTGTACTAGTAGGATTTCGGATCCTATTGGATTCCAATTTGTACTGTAACATATATATACATCTGCAAATTAAACCAAGCAGTGTTAGAATTAGATCTTTGAGCTGTCACATTTTTGTTCTTCCCTCGACGGGATTTGAACTCACACCTTTGATACACTGCAGCGCCAATCTCTTAGGCCATTCGAACACATCCGCTATTAAGAAATAGTTTCAGTAGTCGAAGTATTACCTTGTCTCGAAAAGAAAATATAGAGATAGATATAAGACATGTGTTTAAGCGTGTGTAGATGTTATGTATATACTTAATATTATAATTTGACAGCAATCTAATTCAGCAATTTTTAATATATTATATAGGATAATGAAGAAATCATTATACAGTCACAGGAAATAAAGTATATTATACAAACATCTAAGCAGGTGACAACCAAACAATATATCTGTCCATCTGGATCTCAAAGTTACTTGTTATTCTAGGTTGATACTAAATATTATATACGTTTGCAAACTAAACCAGTGTTATAGTTATATCTTTGAGCTTTCAAATTGTTGTTCTCCCGTCAACGAGATTTGTTAACAAACCAGAAAAACACAAAACCGGACGCTTTCATTTCTTACCTAACATTCCTAAAGTCAACAACACCGGGAGACTCATTGTTTCAGCAAATGGGTATTACAGAAAAACTCTCCGAATTCGTCGATTTCCACCTTCTACCTTATGTTGAAGCGTTACCCTCCCATATGAAAGATCCGTAAAAGAACCACCAACGGAATGTATTGTCTAGTTGCTCACATTGGTACTGAAGCATATCAATTTTACATTTAATGGAGAGCATTGCTTACAAATCAACGGAACAACTATAGGAACAAACATGGTACCTTCATACGCCAACATCTTCATGGGGAAACTTGAAAAAAACTAATCATATAATCTGAACCTCACAAGCCACTTACCTGGTTTTGTTTCATATACGACGTTGACATGAAGTGGACCAAGTCGGAAGAAACCCTCAATCGTTTCTTTGACCATGGCAACAATGTTCAACCCACTATACAATTCACCCATGAAACATCTCCTTTCTGGATACTTACACCACCTGTGAAAATGGTATTACTAGTATGTCAACTGACACATACAACAAACCGACAGATAAACATCAGTACCTTTCTCCACAGAGTTTTCATCCTAAGCATTGCACCAAAAGTATTCCATACAGCCAAGCTCACCGAATAAAACGCACCTGTTCCAGTGGACAAAATAAAAAAAAAACGGCTTGGGGAACTGAAATGTCATCTGAAAAAGAGGTGTTACAACAATGCGAACATTAACCATTGTTGTAACAAAGCAAGTGGTATTAACAGAAAAGACCTCATCCAACATAAAGAAAACAACAGAGGACGATTTGTTATCACATCCCATCCTGCGCTCAGTAATTTATCCAACATCGTTCGTGAGCACTGGACAACCATACAAAAACACCCAGATTTATGCAGTCTTCAAAGAACCACCCGTCATGGCTTTCAGGAAACCTAAAAGTTTGAAAGATATCTTGGTGAGAGCTGACATCTCCCGTCGATCTGCCTACAATGGTCAGTGTCAAAAATGTGATTCGAGACGATGTATTATGTGCAAAAATATCCAATGCACACAAATATTCAGCAGCACACATACAGGAAAATAATTCATCATATACTACAATGCCAACTGCAAGACCGAAAATATTACCTACCTCCTGGAATGTGCAATTTGTGGCCTTCAATACATCAGAGAAACTAAACAACAACTTAGTAAACGCCTGAATGGCCACAAAAGCGATGCAAATAGCAAACCTGACCTTCCACTCAGCAGACATCTCAGATCGACGGGCCACCATGATTTTTCGGCAAACTGAAGGTCACCATAATTGACCATAACCCCAAGTGGGATAATAAATGCAGACAGGACAGGGAAAGCTTCTGGAGTAGAAAACTTAAGACTTTATCACCGAATGGAATCAATGAGAAAAAATAATATCCTTTCTTGACTCCTATTTTTGTTGGTCTCCTCCAGTCCTATTAGAACATACAGTTTGCTCAATTGGCCCAACGTATAAGATAAGATAAGATAATTTTATTAATCCAATTTTGGGCCCACAAGGGGCATATAAAGAAAACATTCAAAGATAGAAATCCAAAAAAGAAAGAATACCACACAAACGCAAAACCAACATAATTTACATAATACAACATGCATGAGTAATTAATATATAATAACATGAATAATGTATATATAAAAAAGAATAAAAACAAGCATAGATGACCGATACCGCAGGGAGAAACCATACATAGGCATAACAAACTATGGCAATTTATAGCTAATATTATGATATACATACAAATATATTATACAAATATAATATGATGCAGATATAACATGGTGTTCATATCACGAAATACTATTTTATCTTTAAGAAAGGTTAAATTTGTAATGTATGGTTCTTCGTATTTCAAAATTTTTGTTTAGGAAGACAGCAGGTTTATTTGATAACAGAGTGTCTTCATTACTAAGAAGCCAAATCAACTTATTATTTGGACTCAGATGTTCAAAATTGTTACAGTTGTCTTGAATATATGTCAGTAATGTAGCCCGTTCAGTTTCATATATTGGGCATTTGAATAACATATGACTTTCGTCTTCAACCTCATTTAATGTACAATGAAGGTATATTCGTTTTCCTCTATCTAACATACATACATTTCCTTGGGAGTTTCGGATACGTTCATAACGTCCCGTTTCTATTCTTAACCGATGAGCACTTATTCAAAATTTTGCTACAATAGATCTATTTACAATATTTTTCAGTTCAAAGTATGTGTCTGTGGTAAATCTGGTTTTAAATTGGAAGTAAGTGGATAATTTACCAGATTCTCCCTGATTTTGTTTAATATTATTCCAATAGGATAAAAATTTATGTTTCAGAGTCTTTTTTAGTTCATTTTTAAACTTATTCCTGCCAAAAGTTGTTGATACATTCATATCAATGCTTAGTGTTTTACAAAAGAAGTTCACTGTTGAATACCATGTGTCAGTATATCCTAATCTGTATAATGATTTATATTCTTCATAGGCAGATTTTAATAGGTTGCTTGGTTCATTTTCAAGCATATGCCAGTAGCTAAGAACTTGGGTTATTAATTTCAAATATATAAGATATCTACCCAATTCTGACAGAACTGCTATATTAGTACTTTTTTTATTTACTCCCAGTAAGTATTTGCAAAATTTAATATTTAGCTTCTCAAAGTCCCAATATTTGAATGCTTCAAATAGACTAAGGTTGTTATTGTTAATTTTATATGCTAATAATGTGCCCCAGTTTTCACATCCATATAGTAAGATAGGGCATATTGTATGGTCAAAAAGATGCAACACAGTGTTGACATTTGGGTTTAGAGAATTTACCTCTTTGTACAGTTTATAAGAAGCCTTCATTGCCTTATTAATTAAGACCTTCTGTGCCTCTTGAAATTTTCCTGAGGCAGTAAGCAGTATACCAAGATATTTATAGGTTTTAGCACATTCAATACTCTGGTCATTTATATTAAATTTTCTAGTGATCAATCTACCATATTTATTAAAGATTATTATCTTAGTTTTATTAATGTTAATTTTCATGCACCAGTCTTTGCAATATTTGTGCAAGATATTTAATCTATCTTCAAAGGCCCTGTTCAGAGTCTGATATCAATATATATTCCACACTTTGGTGGGCCGTTATTGTGAATGAGTTTGGGTATCATACCGTTTTCAAAAATATTGTTATACAAACCATTTTAGACGTTTATATATACCGATATATATAGTGTAATGTGTGGTATGACTTTGTATGCATTAAATGTACGAAAGTCTCAGGTATATCCTGGACTTGTGAGGTACAATAAAACGATGATGCTGTTTGAATATTGATTCTTAAAATATATCTCTAGTGCAGCATGTTTGTTACAAACTTTGGCGCCACATATATTAGTCAGTGAGGGTATATCATAGTCCATTCTTAGTTAATCCATGGCTAATTTCGCTCCGATATCCTCCATCTATAAACCGTGGGAAATTGAATATAAGTCTTCAATTGGGAGTTATTCGTTCACTGAACCGGACATTAGAAGTTGTCGTAGAAACAAAACAATACAGACATTTTACAATTGGTCTGTAGGTCATACAAATAATATCGCCTAATGTAAAAATCATGTTTTACTTCGTTCACTATCCAAATATGGTATTAAAGTAGCTTTCTGGTCCAACAGATTGTAATAAGTGCAAATAATTCCCTTGGCTAACACGTGTAGTAGGCAATCAGATTCGAGATTAACACTGATAAAACAAGAACATTGTATGATACAATGTAACGCTTTTAGACTTACATCAAACAAGTATAACATGCATAGGTGTTGAAAAACTACTAATGCATTTAAACTCTTCGAATGCAGCAGAATCCGATGAGCCTCAACCTAGATTACTCAACGAGCTAAAACTGGAATTGCCATAATTTTAATTATAATCGTGCAAAAATCACTAAACATTCAAGGTATACCCTGCAAGTGGAAAACCACATATTGTGTGTCAATATATAAAAAGACACTAAATATAATTCTGAAAATTACGATTTCTTTGATATACGTTTGATGCAAACTACTATATTTTGGGATAATAAAATTGTTATTTACTGGTTGAAACTGGACGGTACTGTTTTGTTTTGTTTTATTTTTATTGTTTCTTTTTCTTTTTCTTTTTGACCCATATACCTTTGATAACCGTCACTATTGTGTCAAAAAATGCGCCATTGTATTGTAGAATATCCTTATGTTCCGTGTCTTAATATTATCCATTTCACATAATGTTTTTTTAAATGTTGAAACTGAGTTCACATTGTAGGACAGACTCTGTACAATGACAGATGCCACGTCAGATTTGTTACAAATTACTATTATTATCAACTTAATTTCTATTTACGTGTTCTGTCGTTGTTTATTTCTACTATTATTGAAAAAAAGCTCAACGTTAAATGTGGCACGACATTAGATAAACTTACTTAAAAAATCTCTTACAATTGAATAGTCAGTAATGTTAACATACCTACCAGTAATGTTACAACACGTAGAACATATATACTTCTAAACTTGCTTTCAACACGTATTTTTAGAGAACAAAACTACCGGAGAAAGATACGTGGACGTTGATGAGATATTTCTTTGGCTTTTAATAAAGTAGGGGTAAATATTCTTATGATATGATAATTTCATGCCAGCTGTCATAATATATATAACCTGTATTTTCATTGATAGAAATATGCTCACAGCTGGGATTTAAAATGCAAATTGTAAAAACAAGTTGACTCAAAAACAATATAATATTTATTGGCTCACTTTACCAAAAAGGTCATCTAAGGTGTGGTAATCACTTGGCGTCCGTCATCACTGTCGTTGTCGTCTGTAAACTTTTGCATTTTTATATTCTTCTATGAAATTACTCTTCCTATGTGAACTAATTTGTTAGTACGGTTCGCGTTGCTCAGTCGTTTATTTGTTTCTGTCAAACTGTCATACTATTGATAAACATAACAACAAATGAATAAGACAAAGTGATAAATATGACATTCTTAATAAAATGTGTCGATAATTTGTGGTAGGTAGGCGGTTGATGTGACGAGATTTCTCCATCTATAAAACTTACCTACACGATACATCTGACATATTGTGTAAAATGGCGTGCAAACCTCATTAACAAGAAACGAACCATCAAATGTATCTAAAACAAACAACCACTGCCTTGGTGCTATATACGTAAGAGTGTTACTTAGAAATCAAACGATCCTTTGTTCCAAGCGCAATCGGAAAAAAATGTTTCTTCTCGTCTAGACCGTTTTACTCTCAGGATCAAATTTAAAAAAAAGGAAAAATAATCTTGAAAGATCGCCATATATTTTAAACATATAATTTAAACCGACGGGTATCAGCATTCATTCCTTAGTACTCCATCCTCCCTCTGGCATTAGTGACCTTAGAAAATCTTGCATATTCTAGTTAAAATAGTTGCTTTCTTCCTCCGAAAGACTTTAACCAATTGGCTTTTCCAATCTTTATACTTGAACGTGCATGAAGAAGGCATTTACGATACGCATAGAACGCAATAAATTATATATTTACCTATTTATTTCAATGCCTTTTCAAATGAACTAGGTTAATTGCTATTTGTGCTAGGTCGGCGGTTGATGTGAGGAGTTTTCTCCACAAATAAAACTTACCTGCACGATATATTAGATGTCTGCGTTTTGTATTGAAATGCCTGTATAAATGATATAGGTCAACTGATATTTCGTGATATATATATATATGTAAGACTCAGATCGACGTCCAGCCTCAAATCGGCGTCCAATTCTCAAATATATGGCCGTTTTTCACTTTCTCAAATCGACATCCAATTACGTCACTGACGTATACTTCAAATGACATCACACCTGTTAGGACATGGTTTTGAAATATTGATGGAGAACGGACAAAACCAGATTCAGAGTACATTGTACATTCTACTTTAGCGGACCCTTACCATAATCCTAACTTAACCTTTACCCTAACCTTAGCCTTAACCATCAAACTAACCTTAGCCCTAACCCTAACCTTAATCGTCCTGAATATAGCTGAAAAATTGCTCGCTGGACGTTAAACACCAATCAATCAATCAAACCTAACCGTAAACCTAACCCTAACCATAAACCTAAACCTAACCTTAATCCTAACTCTAACCCTAAAACTAACCCTAACCCTAATCCTAACCTTAACTCTAACCCTAACCCTAACCCTAACCTTAATCCTAACCTTAACCCTAACCCAAAACCTAAACCTAACCCTAACCCTAACCCTAACCTTAACCTTAAATAATACTAATGAAAAGGAAAATGCCTTAAGAACACAGAAAACAAAACAAAAAACAACTTTAGAAACAGATAAAAAAAAACACGCAAAACAAAACTGCCATTACATTTATTTTTGATGACAAACTTTAATCGTGTAAACGGGCCTATTGATATGCGAGTTTGGAAAGTACATCGATTTGAGAATATCCTAAAATTGGACTGAGATTTTAAATAATGACGTCAGTGGACACCGATTTGAGGAGTGGACGTCGATTTGAGTTTGGACGTCGATCTGAATCTATATATATATATATATATATTATATATATATATATATATATATATATATATGTATATATATATATAAACGCAGTGTTCATCTATTTACATGGTATAGAAAAGATAGATGACAAGCTATCGGCTTACACATGATTATGCTTGCTAATAATTTAATCCCAACAATTGATCATAGGAGTATTCCGTTGACTTTTCACCTTAATTTGTTAGTTTTTCTTCTGACTGTATACATATCATAGACCTTCATTGTTCCACCACAATCCTACGCTCTCATAGCGCTGTACTTTGTTATCATGACCAACAATATAATTATTATGAACAACGACAACATTTGATCGCATACTTCTATTATTAAAGTACATTAACCCATGTGGAAATTCTTTCAGGGGAAGATACTTGTGTCTGATTGCTGATTTCCTAATCAGAGAGTTAAATTTTACTTGATTTATATCTTGAATTTCTAAAGATGCCTTCCATTTCTGTAGCAGATCTTCAGTGAGAGGTGACGGTTTAAACGCCAAAAATCCTGTACACTAATACAGAGGTCTATCCGTAGACCCCCACATGTCATAATGGCCATTTAAAAAGGATCGTGGGTCTTTGAGCCAAATTGTATCCACATCAGAATATATCACGTTTAGTCCACGTGTTAAAACTGCTAATATATATGTAGGTCGGTTACTCACCAACGCCTTGTACTGCTTTGCATTATAATCAAATGCCTTCTCATCATGTGATTGGGTTAGACCATTAACTACAGCGAAGTTTATATTGTTCTTGTATCTATTATATGTAGCGTTATCCTCAACAACAACTATTACAGGTAATGGTAATTTTAATAGCGAAAGATAATGCCACCAATTGTCAAACATATCTTGAAAGCCTCTCGAAACTGTAACCAGCACAGTCCACTCCTCTGAAGGGGACATATCCGGTACTAGTAATGTATTTCTTCTATAACTGGTACGCATGTACATATAATGTATGCAAATAATAAGAAGTGTACATATGCAAAAAGCATAGACATATTCGATTATCGTTGTAGAATATAACATCCTTAATGCAAGATAATGCAATCTTGAAACAAAGTTCCTGAAATAAACAAAGCAATTATTTTACACTACTATAAAAATAATTTAATTAATAGTTTGCTCATTTGCTTATCTTAAAGCTAATATATATATATATATAAATATATATATATATATATCATTGGATAAAAGTTCATCGTCAAATCTATTAATACGTGTTGTAATTGTTTTCAAGAATCACATTCCCCTTCCGCGAAAAAGACCCCATATAGAAAAATATTTCCTTTTTCCAAGGTATAAAATTAAACTCACAAATAGTTCTGAATGCACTATATTTCACTTTGACTGTCACATTGAGTTGCTTGCCCCTTCAAAACAGATGTGGTGTCTGGTAAACAGTTGATGGGAAATAAAATAATAATGTAATAGAATGTAAAACTGGGTTGTTGCATGCTATAGTAGTAGCTCCTACACCAACTGTTCTTTTCATTTTTGGCACTATTCAATAATTATATTAGTAGTTCCCCCTCCCCCTCCCGCCGCCCAATGCTTCTTAAATATCAGATAACAATGAATTATGCTTGTAACTTTCAAGACTACAAGCAATTGTTTGCTTGTGGTTAAAAAAGATAATCCCATTATATTCTGTGGTAAAGGAGCATCTACATTATGCTTTATTTTGTGGGAATGTATCCTTTATCGAAGAAAAGTTGTCTTACGATTTTTTTTACGACCCGCTTAATTTTAAAATAGAGAAATTTTTCTATCGAATGAGCATAGTTTTATCCATATGTTTTTTCGGTACATTCAACTCGGAATATATGTATCTTTTCAATCATCATCTATGCTACTATTGTGTTTGATGACCGTGAATACTGTTTTTGTTGTTGTTGTGGTAACCAGTTGTCTATCTGTATTGCTGAGGGGCAGTCTTTGCTATTATCGTCTGGCAGTTCAATTTACAACTTCATGATTATGCAATAACTGCCTCTGTCAGACCTATATATGTATGATAGTGGAGAGAACTTTATATAAATTGTAAACCTTGTGTTCAATCCCATTGTATATATTTGACAATACAGTATGTTTAAATCAATAAGTGCCTATCACCACTAACGTTGTGGGTTTACTTGCTCCCAAAAAATTATTTGGTTTTTCAACCTTTCGACTTTGAGCGTATCTGATGCTTTTAATAACTACATTATGTTGAGGTTTTTGTTTTAGATGATATGAATAGGTTATTTGTATTCCAAACTAAATAAACGAAGCAAATTTCAGGGTTGAAAATTAAAGACGCGAAACGGTATGCATTTATATCAAACCGCCCTTAAACCTCCGATAATTAATTTAAAAACAAAATAAACATAGTTTTAATCGAAATTAATATTATGCACGAGCCATAACACCTTGTTAGGTAAACATTTGACATTATATGTCCGTGAATAGTGATAAAGGGGCCGTTGTTGTCATGATCATTTTGGTAGTTGGATTTCCAGCTACAAGTACAATCGGTACCTATCAACACTAATGCTTTGAGTTCGAATCCCGCTCATGGCAAGGTGTACTCGATACAACTTTATGTGATACATTTGTCAGCGACTTGCGACCGGACGATGGTTTTCTCTACGAGTACTCCGGTTTCACCAAACAATAAAACTGACCGAAATGATATATTACTGAAGTTATGTTGAAAGAAAAAGTTGAAGATATCAATGGGGTCTTCAGACGTAGGACAAAATAAAATAATGAAAACATTACATGTTCAGCTAAAAGTCAGCAGATTTGGATAACGATCTACTTAAAATCTTAAAGTTATAAACAATCGAGAAAGCTTGTCTAAACAAATGAATATTAAGTTTCTTTTTGAACACATCGACAGACTGAGTGATGTCACGCAGTTCGCTTTGCAAGGTGTTCCATAGGTAGGCGACAGCTCTGTCAAATCTCCTCTATCCGTATGTTTTTGTTCGTACACTGGGTGTTGTCAAGAGCGATCTATTCCCTGATCTTAAAAATCTAGATGGCTTATGGACTTGTAGAGGTTATTGAAGGTATATGAAAGCCTTCTGTATCAGAGCCTTAAATACGTATGACAAAAGTTTGTATTGACACCGATAACATACTGGCAGCCAGTGAAGATAATATAACACTGGGGTTATATGGTCGGATTTCGTTTGCCTTGTTATCATTCTCGCAGCTTTGTTCTGCACTCGTTGTAACCTTTGGATAACACTATTATATAGTCCATATAGCACTGCGTTCCCATATTCAAGTGTAGATGTTACTAGGGAGCATACTAGCGTTCAACGGGCGTCTTCCATGATGTATTGGCGAATGCGTTCAATGTTCCGGATTTTGTGAAATAATGACTTTGATACTGCACTCACTTGTTTTGTCATTGAAAGAATTTCGTCGAGATAAACACCCAATTTTTTTACGCATTCGGCACTACTAACGATGTTTCCTCCAATACTAAGATGACAATTCGATAGATCTTTAGCCCGATGCTTTGGGGCAAAAATAATCAGTTCAGTCTTATATTCGTTGATGCCACACATCCATGTCCTGATATCAGATAAATATGATTCTAGTCGTTGAGAAATGTTGTTCTAACTGTCAGGCAGTTTAATAACTAGATACACTTTCGTATCATCCGCGTAGCAGTGATGAGCCAGGTCATGGCACCTGCATCTATCGTCAAGTGGTTTGGAGAAACACAGTATAGTCTTGATCCTAAAACAGATTCCTGCGGAACACCGTACTGAAGGTTGATCTCATCAGAAAGGGTGGTACCACTTGCTACACGCTGAGTCCTGTTTCGAAGGTATGAATTTTTTTTTTTTTTTTTTTTTTTTTTTAATTTCAGATCATTTTATTCAAAAACCCTGCTATATAATTACCCTATGTAGCCCAGGGGAGATACATAGGGGCCCCTGTGGTTTACATAACTCATTTGACCAGGGAAAATATCAAAATGAGTTAAAAAAGATACACTCCCTTTCATTCACAAAATGAAAATTACAAACATACATGTACATTTAATTTAACAACATATATCATCATTTTGTCTTCTCACAAAAGAGTTTGGGTTATCAATAATTAAAGAAATAATTACGACCAATCCGGTCAATTAAAATTTTACTGGACAACCTTATTTTACCTATGATTTCTTACCCCTCAGTGTACCCCACTTATGTGTCGGCCTATTTATTAAATACGTAACAGTCACAGCAGCATGTGTTTGATGTGTTGAATAGGATAATTATAGTGTATATTGAAAAGATGGATTTAATTCTATATTATATATATAACTGGTTTGACTATTGTGTGCAGACAGTAATAATGTAAGTACAGTTAATTATCAATAAGAGCAATAGGAAGTTGATACAGTTGTTAGCCTGGTAGTTGAAACTATAATACAACAACAAAAATTTATATATAAACAATTTGCACATTCTACAGAAGCTTCAATTTGTTGGAGTGTCTACGTAATTATACCCGTGTACAAAATGAGTTTTTCAATTCTATAAATGTATCATCATCATAAATAGCAGATAGAAACGACAATTCATTTTTCAACAAATTAATAATTCTAATTTTACTCAT
>MJUT01038122.1:237049-257842 GCA_002080005.1 Gigantidas platifrons
CTTTCTTTATTCGGCTATATTCTGAAATCCAATTTCTTCTATCATAAAGACTGTTGAATATTTCGGTAGAACTCTTAAAAAAATTTGTGTTGTCATCCCATATATCTTCAATTTTCTGTATACCACTTAAACTAAATGAACTAAAAAATAAGGCATTACCATTATAGCAAAATTTTGCATTTCCAAAAATGTTTTGATCCAAAATGTCTTCCTTTACATACAATGTTTGTGATGCTAAAAAGAAGGACCATGAATCTAAAAGTCTCTTGTAATAGTTGGATATCTTCAAGTTTCCGATATTTTTTAAGTCAGAACATTTACACAAAAAGAAGTCTGACGCGAATTTGTCATCTAGTGAAGTAAGCCAAAACTTCCCTATTGCATTCCAATTATCGGGGTCTGAAGTGATAATTTTATGCATACTTTTAACTCGCTTCGACTTTATAAAATTATTAATATTGACCATTCCCATTCCCCCTTTTTCTTTTGGTAGACAACATATATTTCTCTTAATTTGGTTTGTTTTCCCATCCCAAATAAAAGACCAGAGTAAATTATTAATTTCACGCTCGTATTTTTCGGGAATACCCCTCATTTCGACTTCGTACCCAATCAAAGATAGAACAAACGATTTTAGAATCAAAATTTTTCCCTCATACGTGAGATCTCTGGATTTCCAAACCTCCATGCAGCTTTTTATTTTCTTTATCTTTTCTAGCCAAATGGAATCAATATCGACACTATATCCATGTAATACACCAAGCGCTTTTATAGGTTTTTTTGACCATTTAATATTACGGAACCGTGGATTTTTATTTCGCCATTTACCCAAATACATTCCTACTGTTTTGTCTAAGTTCATCTTGGCGCCAGATGCTTTTTCATAAATATTCAATATTCTAAACGATTCCTCTATAGATTTTTCTGTTTTATTAATAATCTGAGTATCATCAGCAAACATATTCAACTTAGCCTCCCTTCCTGTATGACCACTTCTATGTGGTAGCTCAATCCCTTTTATACGCGGATTCTGCCGAATGGATGCCGCCAAGGGCTCCGCCTGCAATATGTATAACATAGGTGCAACTGGACACCCTTGACGGATTGATCTAGTTATACTTACGTAACGTGATGTAAAACCGTTTGTGTGAATGCAGGTTTTTGCCTCTTTGAGCAACATTTGAATCCATTCCCTAAAAACAGTACCAAAGCCAAATTTTTCCAAGCAAAAATCTATCCATTCCCACTCGGCCCTATCGAATGCTTTCTGTTGATCCAAAAATATAAGGTATGAATTTAGCCAACTCAATGCTGCTCCCGATATGCCAAAGGAGTACTACAAACGCTTTTCGAGAATGTTGTGGTCAATGACATCGAAAGTTGCTGACAGATCGAGCATCAGAAGTGCGGCACAACAGTTGTTATCGAGTGCTACTGAGAAGTTCACAGAGCCTGTATCACTGACATTGTAAAGGTAAAAAGTCGGTCACATGAGCCTGAATCACTCATGCCAGAAAGTAATCTAGAAGTTCACATCAGTCTGACCCATTCACATTGTTTTGTGAACTCGATTGTTCATATCAAATATTGTAATGTGAACTAGAAGTTCACATCAGCCTGAATCACTGACATTGTAAAGTGAACTGGATGTTCATATCAACCTGATTCACTGATATTGCAGCCTTAATTACACACACATTGTATAAAAAGGATGTTAGATGTTCGTATATCATAATTATCAATAGGGAAGATAGTTAGATGTTCGTGTTTCATAACGCCCTTATAGGGAAGGTAGTTATATCGTAGCGCTGCTATAGTACAGGTTTATATATTAGGTGTTGTCAGAAAAGAATGAAGATACCAAAGCGGCAATCAGAAACCATAACTTTAAAAATGTAGAGACAAAACAACTACCAAAAGAAAAAAAGACAAACAAAGATCTAGAAAACAATACACAGGAAATTAAAGATGTGGCAACACGAATCTGACTTAAAGCGGAGGATGAACTCAAAAGGTCCGGAATAGTAGAATTGTCTGCTTCACATGCAAAACCTGTCCTTTTACTTGTTTGTGCTTGTGTGGTATTTTATGCCTTTTTTGTTATTTTGTTGTTGTTGTAATGGAACACTCATTCGTAGACCCACTATGATAACGATGCATTGAGTGATGTTTGGTGCTTAACACACCATTCAGCAATATTTCAGCTCTATCATGGCCGCCAGTTTCAGTGAAGGGAGAAGCCGGAGTACACGGAGAGAACCACCGACCATGGACAAGCAGCTGTTCATCTTTATCACTTCCGGCTGCGAGGTGAGTGCACCCTTTTTAAAATTTACAAAGCCGGACGCGAGCCCACGCTGTATTGATGATAGGATTGTATGAGTTGCTAGGCAATCCAACTAACTCATGGATCCCTCCGGGACAAAATATACAAATATATCAATATAATTTGTTTATTGAAGGTATTTTCCTTAACAATAAAACTTAATTATAATAAATTCCATTATGTGATCTCATTTTTATTTCCTGTCACAAAGCATGATACCACTGGCTATTCTCCATATTATCTGATGTTCGGCCAAAATTCCAGGCTACCAGTCGACATTGGTTTTCGTTTACGAAAGGAAGTTAAGGGATCAAATTACATCAGAGACCGCTTGGACCATGCATACCACCTTGCAGCCGAAGCCTCCAAATGATCCCAACTGAAACAGACAGAATGATATGACACGAGAGTCAGAGGAGCCACTATTAGAGTTTGAGATCGCGTCCTAGTGAAGATTGTTGCCTTCAAAGAAAAACACAAACTTGCAGATAAATGGGAACAAGAACCATATACAGATTTAGGACATCCTAACCAAGAAATTCCAGTATTTACTGTACAGAGAGAGGATAGCGAAAGTAGAACGCTGAATCTACATAGAAACCTACTTCTACCAGCTGAAGATATCAGCGAAACTCCAGTAAAACCAGTTCCGAAACCTAGAGCTCATGAGAACACTGAAACCAAAGTAACCACAAATTAGACCGCTCCTATATATATAGAAGAGGAATATTCCGATGAAGTACCAGTTGAGTTGGTTGTAGTGGTATATGTAACTGACACCAGTGAAAACATAATCACCACAGAAACAGAGCTAGAGGACACAATATATAAAGTAGTAGCTGTTTCTGAATATGATGGGGACACCCATTCTCAAGAAGCTCATGATGAAATGCATGCTAATGAGTCAAACTATAATGTAATATGCAAAAGCGCTTCCACAGAGAAATCTGATGATGAAACTCTGGGTCAACATCCTGTAAATATTTAATTTTCAGATTCCGCAGAACCAATGCGAAGGTCAGGTAGACACAGAAATCCACCAGTCTGGATGAGTTCAGGAACTGATGAACTTTCCAAATCTGTTGTGAACAATCCAATAAGTAGCAGAAACTGGTTTCAGAAGGTTAATTGCATTACATCATTAGCAAATACTAACCTTTTTCAAAATGACTATTATTGATATGATGAGGAATTCGCAGATAAATGATGGGACGTCATTTTTCAGGTGAGGGAGTATGTGATGCAAAGTGTAATTAAGTCTGTTGATATTATATTGATTAATTGATTTTACTGTAGACCTGTTTGAAGGACATGACTTAATCACGGACTGATTGTACTATATTTAACTCTAATCATTTCTATCCATGGGTCGTTGAACCGCACTCTTATTTTATCTTCATTGGTTCATTTCTATTTTTGGCGGTAAATTCCCTTGTATATTGTCTTTAATTTTATACGACGCTTTGCTATTGATGCATTTCTGTACAACATAGCAATTTAGAGCTGTGATTCAGAAGCTGCACATCTAATATTTGGAGAACTTATTTCTTTTCTAGGGGATGTTATATATTATATATGATATATGAAATAATTGTGTCCAAATAAATAAACGTAGAAGAACACTACAGTAAACGTGTTATTATCATTTGGAGGAAACGTAATAATACTACACATAGGTGGTGTATTGGTTAGCATGTTAGCCTCGAATGTACGAGCGCAGATCGGATCAAACCAAAGACTATAAAGTTGGTATTTCCCGCTTCTCCGCTAAGCATGTAGTATTAAGGAGAAAGAGCAAATATTGGGTGTTCGAAATCAGGATAATGTATACGACTGGAGCGACAATTTATCCGTGTATTGTTGTTTCAGTGCGCTAGCACTATAACAAATCCAACGAAACGTGTTACTTTTGCCAAAAGCGGACCCATCATTATCTCATTTAATATTAATTTGTTCTCACAATGGCATTGCTTACTTGGCGTTCAACAGCAATCACTCACTCACTCTATTTCATTTGATTAAATAATTATATATGCAGATGCTTAAAATATTTACTTCATGTGATATTATACGCCAATCAACACAGAGAGAGTTAGGTTTATGGTTATTGTGTTTAATGCCACTTCCAACAATATTTCAATTATATCGCGGCTATCAGTTTTATTGGTGAAGGAAACCAGAGTATCCGGAGAAGACCCCCCGATTTGTCGTAAGTCACTGACAATTTTATCACATACTGTTGTATCAAGTAAACCTCGCATGAGACAGATTTGTTATTTTGTATTTTTTTTTCTTTTGTCCATAGTGCTATCTGTTCTCCTTCGATATACGGATTCTGAATACCGCTGTGCTTTCTTCTTGTAATAGTCTGTACAGCTATATCAGTTAACTGTATTATTTGGATATATTGTCTAGACTTAACAAACTCTCTCACGGTTAGTTGATTTTGTTGACACTAAGTTTTTTTGTTTTTCCACTCCTGTGATTTTGAACATACCTAATGAAGGTTTTTCAACACGATGTGTCCACCAAATATTGATATCTGTATTTTTATTAAGCATATCAGTTAATAAAATATGCTGTATTGAACAGTATAGTTGTTATCAACAATGATTGTGGAAAGAATTCTGAAAATATTGTCAATATGTATGTTAGCATTCTTTATTTATAGTGTTGTGTTTATGATTTATTATACACCCAGTGGGACTGCCAAACATAACGGAACTAGTGTGCACTATAATAAACGTTATACTATTACATAGAATATAGACATCGCTATACTTATACCTACTACAACACGTACTATGAAATCACCGAAATTGGAAAACTTGTCTCTAATGACATTATGTTTACCTTCCATCGTGGCTACAATGGAAAGTGTGTATAATTATACAGTATACATAGGTATAGATAAAGGAGATTACTTACGCACAGTGGAGGCTAAAATCATAGAAACATTTCCCTTCGTGAAATCAGTGCATGTTGAGTGTGGTACGTTTACAAAAGCTGTAAATCAAATTGCAAAGGAAGCATACAATGGCAACATGACTTATTTTGTACGAATAAACGACGATACAAAATTCGTTACAAAAAACTGGACATCGGCTGGAATAAAAATCTTAAAGAATTATGTTCCTTCAAATGTAGGTGTTGTTGGTCCGAACTGTAAGCAGGGCAGCCAAAATAGTTTAACTCATGACATGGTTCACAGAACTCATTTAGATATATTTCATAATTATTATCCTCCTGAATTCGAGAATTGTTGGGCCGATGATTGGATTACTAAGGTATATAAACCCAAAAGGTCTACCAAGCTAAATACATGGGTAGTTCATCACAACATGATTCAAGGAACTCGTTATGCGATAAACTTCGCGACATATAAACGTCTGCTGAAAACTAATGCAATTGATAAAAGAATACTAGACAGATACATTGATTTAATGTCCACAAATAGTACACATGACATGCGAGTGTAATTTTTATCATAATCTAAGCATATTATACCATTGCTTTACACCTTTTGATATGTTATTATTTATTGTTAATCTAGGAGGAGTCAGAATTGATATATTACTTAAGCTCTACGGAAAGAGAGGAACAAGTAATCTAGAGTAAGATTCGTCATTGGGGTGAGAATTATTGCCTCTCTAGAATAAATGTAAGCTATGACTTCTGATGCATCCCTGTACTCTTTATTAAAAAAAAAACACTGTTTCTGTTCTTACTTTCTGTACTTTACACACAAAAGTTGATGTTTTTAGCCACTGGCGTTCGTAAAGGTCTTCATGTGCTCTATATCACGAAGAGAAGTGAATTTACTCACCAGTCGCAGTAATGAAGCACTTTTTGTTATTTTTCCCTCTGCCATTGTAATCATTTTTAGCCAATGTGATTTCCCGAGTTATTACACAAGACGGGAAATCGATACGCAATGTTCTCATATATCGAATATTAGTTTGGGATGTAAATCCGTAAGTAGGAATTTTACATTACCTTAACCATGACTATTGGATCAATCAATGGTTCCTAGAAGCAGGAATATAGACTATATGACATGGTTACTTTAATTTGAACAATTGGTGCAAAAAAGCTAGCAAAACAAGGTGGCGGCAGAAACTTATCACATACATGAACGTGTGTCTTCCAACGCTGGATTTACTGTTCGAAAATATGCTTGAAACGAAAACATGTTTTTACAGAAAAATTGAATCCAACGGTCACGTGATCAGTAGTTTTATTATGATGAATAAGAAGTGGGTAATCGGGATACGTTTCTAAGTTGAAGTGTACGAACATATTGTACAATATATATCTGTTTTTTCAGAGAAGTGATAATGATTTAATATCATAAACCTAATGAAGAGGAACTACTGTAAATTGTGTGAACATTACTGTTGAAAAGTAGGAGAATAATGGTTAACCCGGTTTGTATATTTATAAAGAATAACATTCACCCTTATAAAAAAATTGCAGGAGACTACATTTATAAACAATATGAACGGAAGGTAATGACATCACACACCTCCCTACGCAATTAATTGAATACTCCTGAAAAAAAACCGCCTTCCACTTACATGTTATTTAGATGAATAAAAGGGTACATTTAAGAACAATTTCAAAAATACTTTCAATTATAAAAAAAAAATTTCAACTCTGAAATTTTAACAATTATTCTTAACTTGTATGCCTGAATAACAAATAACATTTTACTATTTCCACTATGTGTAATTATGTTAGAGACATTTTACTATTATAATAAACAATTAATTAACAAATAATTAGGGATCTAATACAAAAAATATATCACAGAACTGGACTAAACAATTAATTTCAAACTTGGTTATTTGCTGTTGATACTGCGCTCATCAAAGAAATAAATACCCATGTAAATGATTTTCGGGAATTAAATAATGACCTTGAAACACTAAATTCGTGGTCAAAGCAATGGCTGATAACATTTAATGCAGACAAGACGAAATATTTAGTTTTCTCAAAAAAAACTAACAAACTTACCCATCCTCCCCATATCCTGAATAACGTAAGTATTAAACAGGGCCTATGTCATAAACATGTAGGTCTTATTTTCAGTGATAAAATGACATGGACTGATCACATTAACGACATTTGCAAAGGAAGTAACAAACGTTTAGATATATTTTCGAAAATGCGTTATCTATTACCTAGACTATGTATACAAAAACTATATAAGTCATTTGTACGTTCCCTTTTAGACTATTCAGATGCTATTTATGACAATTGCTCCACAATCGACTCAACGAAAATAGAAAACATTCAGCGACGGGCATGTATCATCCTGACGGGTACGATTAGACTAACAAAACATAAAACACTATTAAAAGAAGCTGGTCTTGAACCACATAAGACGCGCACGCATGAAATTACACAGACTGACATATTTACTTAAGATAAAAAATAGGTTAACACCTAATTATCTTGTTAATATTCACCAAATTAAAATCCACAATATTATAAAGTTCATTTTATTGACGATCAATCATCATATATGCGAAGTAACCCAATATAGTGGTTGATATATTCCGTACTGAGGAGTATCGTTGTACCCGGCTTTGTATATTACCAAAAAAGGGCACTCGACTCGAAACCGCACTGAATCGTATCTTTGCACCTTTTCGATTAATTCCATATCCTCACGAGATGTTGCTTTCTTGTTTGCCACACTTCATAGTAACTCGTGATTGAAATAGCTCTCCGTACTACGCACCCTATTATCAGAGTTTTCCCGATCGTGTTTTCCCGATTGTTGGATTTTCAAGGCAACACCAAACAATAATACTTATCCAACATGTCGGTCTTTTTGAAGGGCGTGTTTTTTTATTAGCTCGATGAACGTAGCTGCGAATGTTCATGCTAGATTACCTTGGTCAAAACCCATATTTTTCCTTTCATTTGGATGTCAGTTGATTGTACTGCCTTCAACTTTGAGAATGTCATACCTATCCTGGTTACGAAGAGCAGAAGGGACAATTTAAGTTTTAAAACAGGTTTTTGATTTTCCATATTGTTTCTTGAGGTATGATCTTGGAATAGTTTTAGAATTAAAGTTGTTGGCAGACTGGTTGTATGTATCGGAGTAAACCAATCCTGTTCGGACCGTTTTATAGAGATGGCATTGCGGTTATCAATGCCTAGCGTAGTAAATGACCTTAGAGTAAGCTCACTAATAGTTTGAATCTCCGGGGTATATTCTTCATCGACAGATTCAATATCATGTTTCCCGTCAAAACTGGAGATATCATTTTATGTGGAAATGGCTTCATGATTATACAGTTCTAATGCATTTTCATTTGGTCGACAGTTAGACATTGTGTTCTTATCGCTTGGTCATACCTGACAACATACCTCTTAGCTTCCTTTTTGTCAGATTCATTAAAATACCAAATTTCAGACTATTATAATTTTTAAAGTATTTTTTTTCCTTTTTTCACTGAAATAATTATATTTTAATAAATTACCTTTACCGAGGCCACTAAGGTTCAAGTTAGCTGATTAATGACTTTTATTGATTCTGTTCTAAATTAAGGTCAATGATAATAGTGTAATTTTATTTTCGTTACAGTGATAGAGTTTGGTTTTGCTATAAAATTGCACAATAGTGATTATAATCGTTAGTTATACGTTTTAAAATCACAAAATGGGACATCGTGGTCGAGATCGTTTGATAGTTAGAATTACAAATATATGTTTGCTTTCTTTGTAGGTCACCTTGCCAAAGGCAATGTGTGCTTTTGCTGTCACTTGGCGTCCATCAGCCATTACTTTTTCACATATTAATCTTCTCATCTGAAACCCCTTAACAAAATAAACTGAAAGTTGGTAGGAATATTCTATGGATGTTCATCTATACAGATTGCTAATTTTGTTCCGATCCGTTAACAAACATGGCCACCATAGGCAATTATTGTATCTGATTGGTCGATTTCTAACAATCTTCTCCTCTGACACCGATAGGCCAAATGAACCGAAGCTTGGTAGAAATCATCAATGGAAGATCCTCGATTACGACTGCTCATTTCGTTCTGATCCTGTACCAAACATGGCCACCACAGTCAATTCTTATTTCTGATTGGTTAATTTCTGAAAAATCTTGTCCCCTGAAACCACTTGGGTATTTGAACCGAAACTAGGTAGGCAGCATCTATGGAAGGTCCTCTATAATGATTGCTCGTTCCGTTTCAATCTGTTAATAAACATTGGCGCTAAAGGCAATTCTTTTTTTCTAATTGGTTGATTTCTAAATAAAATATTCTCCTCTGAAACCATTGGCCAAATGAACTGAAACGCGGTAGGAAACATCCATGGGAGGTCATCTATGATGATTTCTCATTTTGTCCCGATCCGTTAACAGACATGGCCATCACAGGCAATTCTTGTTTCTGATTGACCGATTTCTAAATATCTTCTCTGACACCGGTTGGGCAAATGAACCGAAACTTGGTAGAACACATCTATGAACATTCCACTATAAAGATTGATCATTTTGTCTCAATATGGTATTAAACAATGCCGCCACATTGGTTGATTTCTAAAAATATTCTCCTCTGAAACAGCATAGACAAATGAACAGAAAATTGGCATGAATCATCTATGGAAGGTCCTCTATTAAGATTGTCGATTTCGTTTCGATCCTGTAGCAAACATGACCACCACAGATAATTATTATTTCTCATTGGTTAATTTCTGAAAAATATTCTCCTCTGAAACTGCCTGGGCTAATGAACGTAAACTTGGTAGGACACATCTATGGAGGGTCCTCTATCCCGAAAAATGGCTAATTTCATATTTACCAGCCTGAGTGGTTCCTATGATTACCAATTTTGTTTTAATTACTTCAAGATATGTGTCGCTGTATGAATAATAATTCTGCAAAAAATCTTTTATTTATCTTTAATGACAAGAAAGTTATGATTGAAAAAGATGCCAAAAAAGTCAGGAGTGCAACACTGTTGTGACACTTTAAAAAAATAACACCTTTTCAAAAAAGTCACAAAAATATTATGCATACTGCATTATTAAAAGTTATAGAAAATAACTTTTCACTGTATAAGCTTTCTTTTAAGCATAATGTTAAGTGTCTTTCGATATGTGCATGTATTTAAATGTTCAATTAAATAGAGTACCTAATCTGTCAGGAGTGCAACAAAGTATTTTGTGGTTTTCAATAAATATTTATCTACAACTTAAATATCTCTTTTTCAATGGACAATTGCTTCATCAGATACATTTATTGTGTATTGTCTTTAAAATAAATAGCATATATTGCAACAAAAGTGTAAAGTATTAATTATATGACAAATCTATTGAGGTAATATAAAATGTCAGGAGTGCAACATTTGATCTTTAGAATATCACAGTTCTGTAGAAATGAATAAAACATATCATTTTGTTTTATTTTTCAAGAAACCCCATTCCAAAAAATAGGTGACAGTCACTACTTTGTCCAATACTGTATTAATGTTTCCGCTGGGAGCATTTAATTAATGTCAGGAATGCAACTAATTTTGATACATTTCCACCATGTTCACATTAAGAAAATTGTTTTGCCTCTGATTAAGGTAATTTTTACAGAAACAATATCAAATAAGTTATGACACATAAATAAAGAAACCCATAAGTGTTTCACTCGTCATTCAGTGCTTGGTAAATGTTTAATGATAAACTTTCAATCATTTCATCTTCATTTGAATCGTGATTATCATTTCAGATTAATAAAGATGCATTAAGTTTTTATTATTACATGTTTTGCGTTATTTATCATATAAATTAGTAACTGTATTATTGTTATTAACTGGACAGAGACTTCAAACTATTCATTGTATAGATGTAGATCATATACAAATTAAGGAAATTAGGATTTTCATTGAAATTCAGGAATCGTTGAAATGTTCAAAACCTTGAGTTTATTTAGAACCAATAGATTGGCCAGCATATTCTGAAGATACCTTCTTGTGTTTTGTACTTGTGTTAACAGAGTATATAAATAGAACAGAATCAATTAGGACAACTAATAAATTAATTTTAAATTGTATGCAACCATATAACCACGCATCAAAAGCGACCATTGGTCGATGGATAAAAACAGTTCTTAAAACAGCGGGTGTTGATATAAATAAATATAAACCACATAGTACTAGGTCGGCCAGTACGTCAGCAGCTGTGTGAACTGTAAATGTTCCAATTGATATAGTTATGAAAGCAGCTGGGTGGTCAAATAAATCAACTTTTAGGAAATATTATAATAAACCTGTTGTTAATTCAGAAAAGGAATGATTTAGTCATACAATTTTGCAAGTTGTAAAAACATAGCTTATTCATGTTATGAGTGTTGATACTGTACATGTAATAATATTAGTTGATATATCATTAAATAAGTTACTTAATTGTTACAGAAATTTGTAGAATTGGTTCTTTGCTGATCGCAATTGTTGCAAGTGTGACAATAAAATTGTCAAATTAAATAAGTCTTGGTAAAGCGTAATTTGATTAAGATTTTATTAAATCAATGTTATGTTCAGAGTTTACATGCCCACCTCTAATCCCTCCCATATTGTGTCATGTGCACTTAGTTTATCTCTAAAAAGTGACATCATAGCCACGCATGCGCATCTCATGTAAACTCTCAACATAGCATTGATTTAATAAAATCTTAATCAAATTACGGCTTTTCCAAGCCTTATTTAATTCAACAATTAAGCTAAAATTGCTATTGTCTTCTCATCACGTATATGTTTGTGAAACCATGCACACTCCTCTTTTTTTCAGGCAGTTTTGGAGTGGAGTTTGGAGTCAAATTTGGAGTCATTTTTGGAATCGATTTTAAATTCAATATTGCCCATTTATAACAATACAAAACAGACACAAAAAAGGAGCAATGAATTAAAAATAGTTGGAGGTCGTCTCTCCGCAGTTCTAACGTAGATGATCCATGATTGAATATATTATTGTTATTTAGAATTGGAAGGCGTCTTACCCGTATAGGTAATTGTGCCTTGTACATATATCCTAATATATTAACATGAATATAAATATTTTATAATTATATTTATGAAGGAATTTATTCCTTTGTTTTGTTTTGAAGATCCAAGTATAATGAATATATCAGGTCAATATTGACAAGTGATTCAGTAAGAAAGTACCATAATGGAGGTACATGGTACTATTGAGAAAGTTTTAATGTCCTGTGTCCAGATGGTTAAATCATATTGTTATTTTATTACAAATGATGTGTAATAAGGAAATCAACCAGCCATGATGATGAGTTTAACTGTCCCAATAAGGTCAGGGAGAATAACCTTTGCATGTCAGTGCATTTAGTATCTGACAGATTTATGACTCTTACTTAAGATTTGTTTTTCTGTTGTGAGAAATAATTAGTGTGATGATTTCTGGGTTTTTGTTAACTACTGTAATCAGCAGTTGGAAATTGATAGGATAAGAGTTAACTTGAAACAGACAATTATAGAATATTTTCGTTAGTGTAAACTAAAAATATTTTTATTCATTGACATATGCATATGAATATCTGTGTTGATATATCATACTACATGTAATAAAAGTTAAATATTTGTACATTGATGATACACTAGAGTGATAATTAAATATTACAGCATATACCATAATAATTCGGATTTTCTATTCTCATTAGCCATCCTGGTTTGACCAACCATTGATTCATTACTCTTTTGTTTCTGGTTTGCATTGTTATATATGGACACTATTGAATTTCAAATCGTCTCCTAAAATAACGCCAAATTTGACTCCAATAATGACTCCAAACTCCACTCCAAAACTGGCTCCAAACTCCATTCCAAAAAACACTCCAGACTCCACTCCATATTTTACAATCTGCCTTTTTTTCATGTCAGTAGAAAATCATTTTTTTTTCACACATCAGGAAGATCTAACAAAAAAACATTTTGATTCATACATGAGGCCAAAACAGTTTTTCCACTAATTTGCTTTTAAACGGCTCTGTCTGTCTATGAATGACTTGAGGATATTAAAAGTAGTTGAAAGATTGGGCAGTAAAACAGACAAAACACTCAACTGATGGTACACAAGAAACATGAATGAAACCGTTGAAAATAACAAGATTTGTAAGACAACTTGATCCAACATTTCACAGGGAAGCTTTTGATTTAAATAAGAAGACTTTAAAGATACCAAAGGGGCAACCAGAAAACGTATATCGAAGAAATAACACAATGGCCAATAGAAAAAGTACAAAAAGACAAACAACGATCGACAAAACATACATTTAAAACTAAATATTGAGTAACACGAACCCCACCGGGAATGAACTGAGGTACTCCGGAAGGGTATACAGTTCCTGTTCCACTAATGGCGCCCGTCGTGTTAATCTAGTTACAAACCCGGTAATAAGTCGTGTATGAGGAAAGGATAGGGAAGTCTTTACGGCAAATGGATTGGAACATACCCGTGGTCATTTGTGAAACAGATATTCCATACCGGTCAACCAAGTCATGGTGGTGATCGTAAAATTTTCGAAGTGATGACTTCAACTTTACCCTTGGTTCAGTAGTTTCCTTGTTAGCAGCAACGCTCTATCAATGAAATCATAATAGGAACCACAAGCTCTGGAATATCGTATCATCTGAGAGATATATACTCCATATGCAGGTGCTGCTGGAATGTTGCTATATAAAAATGGAAAGTTCACAATGTGACAATTGAAATAATTTCTTGTGTCGTAAGGTTTCGTTCTTAACCGACCCTCACTGTCGATTTCGAGGTGTAGGTGAGGGCATGAAGCAGACCTATCTATATCTTTGGTAGTCTTTATTTCAAGCTCAATGGGATAGATACGATCAACAAAATCACCAACCCTAGAATTATTTAGTGAACGGACATCATCTATATAGCGGAACGTGAATTTAAAGCATCGGGTTAGCTTCGTTTTGTTTTCCTTGAGAACCCCTGTATGAAGTTTGCCTCATACGAATAAATGAACAAGTCGGCGAGAAGAGGAGCACAGCTTGTACCCATAGGTATGCCGACAGTGTGTTGAAAAACACGTCCACCAAACATAAAAATATGTTGTCAATCAAAAAACTCGAGCAAGCTCATGTGGGTTCCACTAGTACGGATGATTCAGATTTGCCTAAGTCGGTACAAGTGCAAATTCCATCCAATGTGTTTCGGCATTCCATTTCTGAGAAAAGTGCTTTACAGTTGTCAAAAAGATACAATAGGTCATGGCATACAAAACTCCCCAAAACAGATTTCAAATCATTCATTCATTCTAAAATTATTGTTATCAGCAAGCAATAGCAGAGGAATGCAAGAGAGAGACAAACGCTGGAATACAATAGTAAGTTTTGCTCCTGATTGCGAGGTTAAAAAAAATAGACACCTTATTTCCAAAATCAAAGCATTGCGTGCCGGGTAACAGAGATACAAAAAGAAGACACGGATGATTTCTTGATGCATTCTCTTACCCATGTACCAAGTGAAAAAATCATTTGAAAGAATTTTAAAAAGAGTTTGCAGATACCATAACTACTTCAGGATTATCAATAAACGTTAGAGAATACCAAAGTGGCAATGAAAAATAGACACTCCAGAGAACCTGGTAACATAGTGCACATAAGACGAAGAAAAACAAAACAAAAGCACAAACAAGATGTGATGGACACCACTACACGCAAACAAATACAAATAAGGCAAAAAAAAGATTTAGGCCCTCCTACAAACAAATGGAGGTAAAAACGAACCGAACATCGATTTTATGCGGATATCGTCACGGACATCACAACACGAAACTCAGAACGTAAAGACACATAATAAGACACCATAAGAAATGACAGAACTTGAAAATGAATAAAGCATAATTTTACAAATCTGAGAGAGACTGAAGAAATTCTTGTTTGTTTGTTTGAGCGCGTTCAACGCCACTTTCAACAATATTTCAGCTATATCGTGGCGGTTAGTTTCATTGGTGGAGGAAACCGGATGTAAAGCTTTGAATGCGACGTTTTGTGCATAATCATAACTTCGTATGCGGTACAATTCCTGCCGTTATAGCTCCTTCAGCTCTTTAATAGAAAAATGTATAATATCAAAGCAATGTTAGCCCCAAATATCGTATTAAATTCTCAGGAATCTAATGAAAAAATAATAGGGTTAATGGCTGTTTGTGACAAACACATAATGTGTGACACACTGCACGCACAATGGCCTTTGACTCTCTCAAAGCAAATATAGTGAAGAAAACCTGTTTATTATCAAAATAAAATGATACATTGTCAAACATTCATTAACAAATATTGTAATTGATTGCTAATAAAACGTTTAGTTCTAAATAATGTATTGCATTCTCAAAAATGTAATTACAAAATATTAGTAATAGGGTTAATGGATGTTTGTAACGAACACATACTATATCAATCGCTGCATCGATTGTTGAGTTTTGGACTTTCTCACAATAAAAAGAAAAAAATAAAGGTGAAGTAGTGCTTGTGATCAAATATGGTGAAGAAAACATGGCTGTTTTCAAATTAAAAATTATACATTGTCAAAAATGCATTAACACATATTGTAACTGGTTGTTAGTAAAACGTTTAGTTCTAAGTAATGTATTACATTCTCAAAAATGTAATAACAAAATATTATTAATAGGGTTAATGGCTGTTTGCAACACACACATAATATATCAATCGCTGCATGCATTGTTGAACTTTGGATTTTCTCAGAACTAAAGGAAACCATGAATATAATATTGTATGAGTGATCAAATAAAGTGAAGAAAACACGTTGATTATTAATATGAAAATTGTACATTATAAGAAATCCAATAACACATATTTCTATTAGTTGTTAATGACATATTTAGTTATACACAACTCATAGCAATCTCATAAGATTAAAAACAACATAAAACTAATAGGTGCATGGCTGTTTGTGGCGAATACATAACATATCAATCGCTGCATGCATTGTTGAGTTTTGGATTTTCTCAGAACTAAAGGAAAACATTAATATAATATTGTATGAGTGATCAAATAAAGTGAAGAAAACACGTTGATTATTAATATGAAAATTGTACATTGTAAGAAATGCATTAACAAATATTTTAATTGGTTGTTAATGACATCTTTAGTTATACACTACTCATAGCAATCTCAAGAAATTAATAACAAAATAAAAATAATAGGGTTATTGGGTGCTTACCAAAAACACATAATATTGATCTTTGACTTTTTCAAAGGGAAAGGTACACATAAGTTTATATTTTATATGTGATCAAAATAAACATTATGCATCATTATATATCTATTAATGCATATTTTAGTTGACTGTTAATGAACTAATTAGTTATACACAACGTATAACATTGTTATGAATTCAAAGAAACTATAAAATGAATAGGATTAATGGCTGTTTGAAACGAGCGCATACTTTATCAATCATTGCTTGCACTGTTGACTTGGGACTTTCGTAGGATAAAAAAAGAAAACATGAAGCCTATGTAAGAATAATGATGATGATGTTATAGATGATACAGGTTTTTCATTTGCATTTCTTATCCAGTAAATTATTGCGGTTTCCCAGTTTCCCGGTTGTTGACTAATTTTGTCTGTTAATTGATTTATGAGTTTTGACTTTCCCTTTGGAAGATTGCTCTGTGTTCGGTAATTGTGTTATTACCCTTATTTATGATCATGTGTGCCCATTTCTTTAGTTTTTTAAACAGACCAATAATCATTTCACATTAAATTCCTATCGAAAATAAATAACGACATTCCAAATGAATCCAAGCAATATCTTATCATTCTGATCAAACAATATTCCTAAATATACATTTTCTTGAATTGAACTTCATTACTAGGATTTATATATATACAGGAACTGAAACTCTTACGGAGCACCTGAGTTCATCGCATGTTTTAAGTGCGGTTGGTGTTTACCGATATTGGTTTTGTGTGTATATGTTGTAGATAATTGCTTGTCCTTTTGTATTTTTAAACGATCGAACATAGTAAGATATCGTTTAATGCTAGCGCTCATGCATGAGGAATATAAACCGGAAGACACTGCTTTACACAACATGTGTCGCAACCTTCCGACCGGACAAAAATATAGTCCATATCTAGAGTCAATTGTAAGAGGACGAGTAACTTAAATATCAGAAAGAGCATGCATGCAACATTCATATATTATAAATCCCGCTTAAAATCTGGTACGTATATGCACGTTTGCTCATCTATCAGTATTTCTTTGCTACAACGCGGATTTTGCGGATGGATATTTCAATATCTAGAAATTGATATTGTGTTTACTATGTAAGATACTTTGATTTTCGCATTGCGTCTGAAAATAGACATTTGAACAACAACAAAATCATGTTTATATTTCAGCAAGTGTACAAAAATTGTAGCTTTCTACTTTTGTCCTGTTCCGAAATGTGTGTTTTCTGTTTTTAATATTAGAATAAATTTTAGACCATAGTCTATTTCTATCCTACGCTGCTGGGGGTTACAATTCAACTGGTGTGTCAATGTTGTTAGTTCTCGACCATGGTAGTTTTGTTCAGGATTGCGAACCAGTGCTTTAGACAACACGTGTTCTAATGTTTGACGTACTATCTAATGAAAAGTCTATAAAATCCCGAAGAGGTTTTGACCTGTTAACCTTGAATCACTGCTGACGTATTTATGTCAACAATGCATGCTTTTAAAGTATGTTCCACCTAAAAATAAACATGAAATGCAGGTATCGATGTAGGGCAAGCGGAAAACAAACTTGGACACACATAATGACAAAAAAGCATGTACAATACTCCAGTAGGTGTCCGTAAATGGATGAGGGAATTCCGTGAATTGAATGTTGATGTTGGCTTGGAAACAACAAAGATGAAAATGGAAAGGACACGGATGTTGTCTTCGGATGGCTATATATATATATATATATAAACGTCTAAAATGGTTTGTAAAACAACACCAAGTACACAAAACAAAGTGATAAAGAATTAAACACTTCGTTGAATGACAAAATTTTCGTCCCACCCAGGGACTTTATCAATGTCTATTTAAATAATACTTAGAACCAATATGGCGTCTTAATATCAAAAAAAAGTTTTTGACGGTCCATGTACGGAACAAAAGAACCAGATATTGCACATATGAAATTACATACATAAAAGAATTGAAATCCTACATATAAATTAATGAAAGTACAATAACAATAATATAAATACACAATCGGGCTATTCATTTAAATAAATGTTAAATTAGAAATAAAAATAAAAAAAGAAAATGAGACATTATTGGTAAATGCATCAAAAAGAACTGTCAAAAATATTTTTGAAAACGGTATGATACCCAAACTCAATCACAATAACGGCCCACCAAAGTGTGGAATATATACTATGGGCCGATTGAGCAAACTGCATGTTCTAATAGGACTGGGAGGGACCAACACAAATAGGAGTCAAGAAAGGATATTATTTTTTCTCATTGATTCCATTCGGTGACAAGGTCTTAAGTTTTCTAATCCAGAAGCTTTCCCTTTCCTGTCTGCTTTTATCATCCCACTTGGGGTTATGGTCAATTATGGTGACCTTCAGTTTGCCGAAAGAATCATGGTGGCCCGTCGATCTGAGATGTCTGCTGAGTGGAAGGTCAGGTTTGCAATTTGCATCACTTCTATGGCCATTCAGGCGTTTACTAAGTTGTTGTTTAGTTTCTCCGATGTACTGAAGGCCACAAATTGCACATTCCAGGAGGTAGATAATATTTCCTGTCTTGCAGTTGGCATTGCAGTATATGACGAATTCTTCTCCTGTATGTGTGCTGCTGAATTTTTGTGTGCATTGGATGTTTTTGCACGTCATACATCGTCTCGAATCACATTTTTGACACTGACCATTGTAGGCAGATCGAGGGGAGACGTCAGCTCTCACCAAGATATCTTTCAAACTTTTGGGTTTCCTGAAAGCCAAGACGGGTGGTTCCTTGAAGATTTTGCACAATTCTGGGTGTTTTTGTATGGTTGTCCAGTGCTCACGAACGATGTTGGATAAATTACTGAGCGAAGGATGGTATGTGATGACAAATGGCACTCTGTTGTTCGCGTTCTTTTCTTTATATTTGATGAGGTCTTTTCTGTCAATACCACTTGCTTTGTTAAAACATTGGTTAATGCTCTCATTGTTGTAACCCCTCTTTTTCAGATGGCATTTCAGTTCCCCAAGCCGTTTCTTGGTAGTTTGTTCATTGGAACAGATGCGTTTTATACGGAGAGCTTGGCTGTATGGAATACTTTTGGTGCAATGCTTAGGATGACAACTCTGTGGGGACAGGTACTGATGTTTATCTGTTTATCTGTCGGTTTGTTGTATATGTCAGTTGACATAATACCATTTTCACAGGTGGTGTAAGTATCCAGAAGGGATATGTTATTTCTAGATGTTTCATGGGTGAATTTTATAGTGGGGTGGAAATTGTTGGCATGGTCAAAGAAACGATTGAGGGTTTCTTCCGACTCGGTCCACTTCATGTCAACGTCGTCTATGAAACGAAACCAAGAAAGTGGCTTGTGAGGTGCAGATTGTATGATATGTTTTTCAAGTTTCCCCATGAAGATGTTGGCGTATGAAGCTGCCATCTTTGTTCCCATAGCTGTTCCGTTGATTTGTAAAAAATGCTCTCCATTAAATGTAAAATTGTTATGCTTCAGTACCAATGTGAGCAACTGGACAAGACATTCCGATAGATAGATAGATAGATAGAGAGAGAGAGAGAGAGAGAGAGGGAGAAATAAGTCTGAAGAATAACGGAATCCTCTTCGATATATATATATTTTGTTTTGTGTACTTGGTTTTGTTTTACAAATATATACAAATGGGCAGGTTGGGCGAAATTTTGGGTCAATTTTATATGGGTTTGGGCGACATTTTTATTAGGGCGAAAAAAAACGTTTCGCCCTAAATTTCAGTCATTTAATATGAGTAGGCATGGCCTATAGAGAGGAATTTATAAGTATTTGAAATTAAATAATACTAAAAATACCTTTACATTTTGAGTATAGGCCCTATACCTAATATGAATACTGGCTCACACCTTTATACAAAGCATTGAAAAAAAAAATATGTTTTGACTTCAACCTATTAAACATGTTTTGATTCTTGTTAGACTTGAACTAACATCTTCTAGCTTGTAACTAGATGTAATACTTTATACCACAGAAGCTCTTCAACACATAACACATTTTTTTCTGCCTCTGGTTAGACTTGAACTAACATCTTCTAGCTTGTAACTAGATGTAATACTTTATACAACAGAAGCTGTTCAACCTATTATAAAACAAATTTCTGATTCTTGTTAGACTTGAACTAACATCTTCTAGCTTGTAACTAGATCTGTAATATTTTATACCACATAAGCTCTTCAACCCATAAAACATTT
>MJUT01038122.1:257945-277792 GCA_002080005.1 Gigantidas platifrons
GTTAGACTTGAACTAACATCTTCTAGCTTGTAACTACATGTAGATGTAATACTTTATACCACAGCTCTTCAACCCATAAAACATTGTTTGCTGCTTCTGGTTAGACTTGAACTAACATCTTCTAGCTTGTAACTAGATGTAATACTTTATACAACATAAGCTCTTCAACCTATTAAACATTTTTCCTGCTTCTGGTTCGACTTGAGAACTAAATCTTCTTATAGTTTGTATACATGTGAAGAAACAGGGTATAAGAATAAAAAATATTGACACATTATGGAAAGCATTATCAAATACCATCCAAAATTTTTTTTGTGTAGGAGAAATTAGGGAAAAAATTGCCCAAGCTGGTGACAGTGATGCAAGTTTGTGTTTACACAAGATGTAAAAATTGTATGCGAAATTGACATAGAAGTGTTTTTTTTTATTTATTGAACGAAAATACAATATTTTATTTAATAAAAACAAAAAAAAGTTGCTATTAATTTATTTAAATCTTTTTCATGAAAGTATTTTCTTTTGTATCTATGTTGGCTTTACACATGTGGGCTTAAATGTCAGCGCCTACATATTTTAGTCTCCTGTGAGGATTCCATAAATAGTCGATCAGCTTACATGTACAATGTAGATACACCATGGGTGGGACTAAAACTAATTCGCTCTGAATTTTAGTCCCACCCATGCTAATCTATACATACACAATCATTCCCATACATTTTGTACAGTAACTAAAACATACAACTTGGCATTACATGTACATTCAAGGAGGTGTATTTTGTAGTTCATATATTCTGACCATGCAAACCCATGAGGACACATGTATTCACAGTACTTCAGTGTTGAAATATACTTATTTTTTAGTTTTGAGGGTGTAAATGGATATTTTTTGTATAGTTTTATTGTGAACGATTCATTGTATATTTTGTGATACACATTACAATAGAAATGATCTCACAATATACTAAGCTATGTTAATGCATGCTATGTTCCCATTAATTATGCATTAGAAGATATTAAATAAGACCTAATACCTAGATATTCAGCAAAAATTACTTCAAACTGTCCAAAATTTGTAAAATTATGATTGTTGACTTTCAGGTTTCTGTTAATTCTTATGACCTGCAACTTTAATTTTCTTCAAAACTCAATAAATGTATGTTTCTTGAGAACTTTTGTTATGTTTCTTGTTAGTCGGATGCACAAATGCACATTTACAGTCAATTTATACTCTAAAATACAAAATCCACATTGACAATTTGAATAAATAACAGTAAATGTCCAGTGACAAATGCAATTTTCTTGGGATCACTAAAAGGACCTGGTTTTAAACTTCCTAATTCTGAAATAAATCTGCTCTCTATAGTCTTATATTGTTTCATATGTACATTTTACATGTGTTCTAACTATTACTACCAAAATTTATGAGGAAAGATAAGTAAGATTAGAAAATTTTTAAAAATGGTATCACCATATTCCATATTTGAAATCGACTAAACGCCACAACATGAAATTGTTAAAATTCTTAATTTTAGCAATCTTTTTCAACATCATATGCCCATTAACTACAAAAACACATTAAATCTACCATAATTGTAAAGTCATAAATAAGCATAAAATTATATTTCAATACCCTCTGTGCATGTACATCTAGTGTATGGGGAAACTTTTCCAAAATATTGCATAATAATCATATTGAAGCCGTAACATGACACCTTGATGTATTTTGTAAAATTTTGGTGTGGAAAATGTCAAACTGGATCTGTTGTTACTGTCCAAAGCCAATTTGAGCATGGTACAATAGCAATGAAATTTAAATTTCTCGATTTTTGCCTAAAAGGAGTAATACATGTACCACTAAAGAATTCTCCATAGCCTTCTATGTTAAATAAAATCTTTTTGAGTTTACAGGATTCATCTTAAGTTTAATCTAAGCGACACCGATATCTCATGGAAGGGGTACCTAATTGGAAACTTAACCCCGAAAATCAACATACAAGAAAAAACACAGTCCGAAGATGTCTACCGTCAAAAATCCTACATTCACTTTCGATTTAACACAAATTCAACTGGTTTCCTTCCAATGCAATCATTTTTTTTATTTTAAACCACAAGGACATCAAATATGGACTAAAAATTATCCTAAAATATGTAGGCTTCTGCTGACATTCAGTATTTTGAAGTATCTAATAGGGTTTATTTTTTATCCAACAATGTAGGAATCCATTTTGTGTTTACGTACTACATTTTGTACTTTCCCATACGTTCTTTCCGACTGGTACCCATGTTTAGTGGTATTACACCTAGGCGCGAGACCGACGCGAGAAATAGAGCATCAGTATGTGAGTCTACCTGGGTGGTCTACAGTAATAAGGACTAATGTCCTCTATTAAACATTTTTTTCTGCTTCTGGTTAGACTTGAAGTAACATCTTCTAGCTTGTAACTAGATGTAATATTGTGTTTATATACAACATAAGCTCTTCAACCCATAAAAACAAATTCTGCTTCTGGTTAGACTTGAACTAACATCTTCTAGCTTGTAACTAGATGTAATACTTTATACAACAGAAGCTCTTCAACCTATGATTTTTTTTTCTGCTTATGGTTAAACTAGATACGATAACGTAACCCTCATTCCTCTTGTGCTCCATTTATTCAACGTATGGGAGCAAATTAAAATGTTCGTTCCGTGACTATTTCAGCTTTCTTTTTGCATATCTGGTCATAAATTATTATTTCCTACAATTTTTAAGTAATGGTGATACGAAATAAGTGTTACAATACCTGTTTCTACCTTTACGATTTATTTCGTATTCGAAAATTGTTTCTTGTCCGCCATGACACCTTACGTAGACTCTCGCGATGGGCGGAGCCTATCCATATATGGATCTCAATGCCAAATATGGAAAACTGTTTTTACTACAATTTTACGGCAATCGATCCAAATAAGGATATCTCCAAAACGAGGCAAGTGCACATGAAATAGCAACTTGTAAACAAAATGTCGGACAGAAAGAAGATTTCATGCATTCAAATTTTCAGATGGATATAAGTCTACCATTGATTGATGCAGTGTTTACTTAGCACCTCAAGGTTTACCTAAATATATTTATCTTTCACTCCGTTAATTTTTCCAACCACTTACTGTAAGTTACAACGGAATTAGGACAAAAAACCACCCGGTGTGATTCACTGCGGGCGTTGCTCCAATACGTTGAATGGGACCAATTTGTAACCCTTAATGGAGCACAAGCGGAATGAGGGTTACATTATCGTATCTAGGTTAAACTTGACCTAACTTCTTATACTGTAGTTTGTACACATGTGAAGAAGCAGGGCATAAGAATAAAAAATATTTATACATTAGATGGACAGCAACGAAATCTAGCCTTCTAGGTAATACTGGACCAGAAAGATGCACAAGTGCATGCATTCCTAACAGCGATTACATGTAGGATTAAAATTTTAATAATGGGACATTTTCTATTGACATTCAGAATTTCTATGGGCCATTCTTTAACATTCTTTGTAAATATTTCTGATTTCAATGGGACATTTTCAGATGGAATATGTGATAAATGGCACATGGCCCCCTCTGATCCCAATCACTGCTAACAACTCAAACTTTCAAGTCTGGGGATACAGAGTAGAACATTTCTTCGGAAAGTCGAAATATAAATCAGGGGATCATCTGAACGAGTTTAGTAAAACACATTTTCCTTCATAAACTTGACATGGCAAGACCCAAATTACATTGACTCTTTTAAATTCGTTAATTGTTTAAAGTCATCTTCTAAGTAAGTTCTACCTACTTTATCGTAAATTACTTCTTCTACATCCGCCGTTGATATGTTATAAATGTTGACTTGATTGAGGGTGCAAGACACATCGGTATTTGGTTTCGATCCCGGTTTCCATCATACATGTTTGTTTAAGAACTACTGCTTTCAAATTAATCCATATGTTATCGAATAAAAATATTAACACACGCATTTTCAAATACATAATCAAGGATAATCCTTGACATAATGTACCATCCACGATTTTAAAGTAGGAAATATTACGAAATCAGAAAATAATTTGTGACAGTGCAGTGATACGTCATACGAGTAGCTGCGGAGCCGTAGCCCTGTATGGTCCCTTTTTTTCGGTTGCCAAATAGATGTATTATTTTAATTTACTGAATAAAATAAAATATTTTAATTTTTTTAAAACAAAACAAAGCTGCTATTGTTATTATTTTTTGATGACAGTAGATACTTTCGGATTTAAGCTGGCTTACACATCCGGGCAGCATGGTGCCCCAATTCTCGCAGATATATAGACGCGAGAGCGACGCGAGAAATTGAGCATTAGTGGTGTAGTCTTCGTGGGGGGTCTACCGACGTGTTCTACAGTAATGAGGACTAAAGTCCTCTAATAACAATGTATGTGTGTTTAATAGCTTATAAGACGCGGTTGGTAGTAGAGGGGATAGCAATCTAGTACATAATTTCTATTTAGCTAGATATTATCAGCGGTTACTGAGATTTTTCAACTTAAAGTCAAATCGTGTTATATTAGCCTTACACAACAGAGGTTTGTTATGGATAAAGTTACAAAAACGCATATATTTCTTATTTGGATAATATATTTTGCTGAAAATGATACTACACGTAGAGCGTGTTTTCCCTTATTTCCTGTCGTATTCCAAGCAGTGTAATTTTCTTTATCTATTTGTAAATACAATTATTCGTTTTTAACACGAAATATAACGTTTTTAGTAGAGGTATAAATTACACTTGAATTTGATTTGCTGAGAAAGGATAATTGACTCATGACGTAGTCATACTGTATATGGCTATTGTAAATAACAACAACTAAAGCGTAAATACATACCAGTGACCCAGTTTAAGTTGCATAACATAGTAAAATATACATACAACCAATAGTATGCATTACGTAATCATGTTAATATTTTGTTTGACGATAAGACACAACAAGAAAGGTGCAGTCAGTGTAATTATTTGTCAAGGCTATGTTACAGTAATTTGACATTTATAGACATTCACGCAGAGTAAGCGATATGGGAATAATATTAACTTCGTCCTAAGCAGGAAATTGCGAGATTCATAATGAAATCTAAAATGACAAAGATCATTTTGGTTATTTAACAAATATTTTTACTTAATATGATGTACATATTGCATGCATGAATTAGGAAATAGCAACATATGTCATTAATGGGACATGATGATCTAACCCTATCTGAGCACCTGATCTATTTATCTGATTTTTGGAGTTCGTGTTGATCGAGTCTTTACCCTTTTCTTAAGAGTTTTTACCTAATTTTTTGTTTTTGTGTTTTATTCTTTTTAAATCCGGATCGTCCATTTATTCGAATATCTCCCGGAATCTTGTACTTTTGAGATTGTCTTATTATATAGTGAATAACACAAATTACTTGAAACAATAGACAGCGGAACCAGTGAGGTAGACAAATTGGGGTGAGCAATTCCCAGAAGTAGGTAGCAAAATTATGCGGAAGAAACAGAAAAGACAAAAGGGAAGCAGAGGTAACTGTTTTAAATGGAAAGCATACAATTACTACTGATAGGAAACACATATATTGACATTGTAGCAATATTGGCATAAGCAAAGAATAGTCAGTTTACAAGTACATGCTTGAGGATATAGCTAAAAGTTTCGAGCACCGACCTAAATCAAACTACTGGTATACACAAGTAGCTTTAAATTTAGTAAATTGAATTAAATTAAACAACAGAATTGTACGAACATTGAAAAGGCAGATAAGACATATTATAAACCAACCAGGTGTATCAATTCAAAAACCTTATTAACAAAATGACAGTAGAAAAACAAAGAGAAAACAAGATACAATGCATTAAAATTTTATAATTTTAAATGTTCAAATGTAATCAACTATCAAATATATACCAATTGTTTCCGTGGTTGTCTTTTTTTTTCTGTTTTTTTTGTATGACGAAACGATAACTAATATTTAAGACGACGATGAATATTCTGGGCACATTAACAGCCACTGAATCAACTATATTGAGTGAGTGAGGGATTATTGCTTAGCGAGAACAAGTTATGTTTCAATAAGATGATGAGGTCCGCTTTGTTCTTGACCAACACGTTGAGTTGGATTTTTATAGTGCTAGCTCACTGAAACAAAACTCCGCGGGTAGACATGTCACTCCTCTTCGACACATTATTTTGATTCTGGTCCAACCATTATTTGCTATTCCTCCTTAATGCTGCGTGCATAGCGGAGTGGCAACATATACAACTTTTATAGTCTTTGGTTTGACCCAACCTGGGCCTAAATCCGCGGTCTACTGAACTAGAGGCGAGCACGCTTACCACTACGCCACCGGTGTCGTTCAATTATATTGATATATCAAGCTTATTGTTATTTTATATAATATAGATTAGGCACAGCCTACAGGCGAGCATCGCATCTACGCATAGACATGTTTTTTTACTAGTGACTATGATTATGAGTGCCACAGGCTCTTGAAGTTAAAAAAAAAAATTAAGAAAAACATATTTTTTTTTTTAGTTTTAGAAACTTCAAGTGACTGTGATGAGTCAAACGTCGATCATTAAAATAAGTATCCTTTTCATCCGGGAGTCGTGCACAGGGGTATCGGGTCCGTCCGCCCTAACTACACGTTCGCCCTTGGTCCGTTCGCCATGGTTCCATTCGCCCTAACAGTGGGTCCGTTCATCCTACAAGAGGGTCTGATTATTAAAACGTATTTTAATGAACATAGTGGATATTTTAATTTAAAATATAGAAGTAATGATATGAAAATATATTGAAATCAATCAATTCTTTTCAAGCAATTATTACGTATATTGTTTGAAATGCTTAATTGAAATAGAGAGAGAGAGAGAGAGAGAGAGAGAGAGAGAGAGAGAGAGAGAGAGAGAGAGAGAGAGAGAGAGAGAGAGAGAGAGAGAGAGAGAGAGAGAGAGAGAGAGAGAGAGAGAGAGAGAGAGAATGACGGCGTAAATTACAAAAAAAGGGTGAACTCGACTCGCAACCGCAAGTGATAAAGCTTATCAGTTGCTTGCCCATGGTCGGTGGTTCTCTCCGGGTTCTCCGGCTTCTTCCACTACTAAAGCTGGTCGCCATGATATAGCTGAAGTATTGCTGAAAGTGGCGTTAAAACACAAAAAATCAAATCAAATATAATATAATATTAGTTAATAATTACAGTCAAGCAAAAACAAGAACAATTTAACATACATACATTATAAACATATAACATCATATATTGAATTATTTCAACAAGTAAAAATATGACTCTCTGACCAGTGATAATGGGAAACGACCTAGCTTTGCGTTTGAGGCTATATTACTTGCGATTTTTATTAGTCCCAAAATGATTTTTAGTATATTTTTTTTTCATGTGAGGTTTTATAATCAAAAGATAACTTGTCACACGTTTTGTTATAATATTAATAATGTGGAATTTATTTTCCTGGTTGTAAAATAAATCTTTTTTTGTAGATCACTTAATGCAGAACCTGACCTACCAATTATTTTTGATATCCTACATTTTAGTCGGAACTAACTATCGTTACGTCATAAGTTAGGAATGTGGGGAAATCCCAGTGACGTCTTTGTAAACATTGCGGAATCTCCGTCAGAAAAATCTCAACGTGCTCGAGATGTCTTACTAATTTTTAATATTTATTTAAAATACCCACTTGTAAAAAATCAAAATGAATAAAACAAAAATTAAATTACAATTTTAAAAATACATCCATATGTACGGATATTAAAACATCGTCTCCTTGCCTGAAAACAAGTGAATTAACTAGCCTGTCACGACTTCAAAACAGTCCTTTGGCTTTGCACAATTTATTAGACAGTCTTTTCACATTGCTGGGAACTGCACCGTTCAATACATAAACAATTCTTCGGCAACCAACTGTAAATCGCCACCAAAGAAACGCAGGGCAATGAGTGCTTACTCTGAGTGACAGCGGTCATGAATGAATGATGTGACGTAACAATACTTGTGTGACGTAAACTTAGGGGCGAAACAATAAGGTCAAGCGATTGTCAATTTTTAAAATAAATTAATCGTTTCATGTAAAGAAGCTGTACGGATACCTATTTATTTTTTTTAATTTTTAAACTGGATAGTTATTTTTTATTCTATTTAATAGGCTATTTCCGGTCATTCGCTCCGATTGTCCATTCTATGCTGAAACTTAGAAACCACTTCCGGTTGGTATTGTTAGTATATTGATTCATCTCCTTACACACATGTTGCTGTTTAGCTCGCATCTTGCGATGCTCGCTATAACATGTATATAGCTGTTTTTATTTTATTTTGCAGTGTCCGAAAAAACCAAGTTCGATAAGGATAGTCCTGGGCGGTTGAGCAAAACCACGCAAAACATCTAATATGAATCGTCATTTACCGTTTGGCATAGATATATGTTGAATATTTTGAAAAATGAATCCAAGAACCTGTATTAAAATATTTGAGCATATCTTTCATTGTGTGAGTGTGAGAGCACACATACAATATGTACGCAAATATTATTACGAATATATGGGTCGAGACGCCAAGCAACAGAGGTTCCCCTTTTTGCAGTGTTCTGCCAGACTGGCTAGATTATCTGCCGTTTCGAATGCCAATTCGAATTATTTTCTAACCAGATTAAACATTTTGAGAGTTGGTTTGTGAATATGTATGATTTCTTACTCGCATTCGCGTATAACGTGAAAATTACTCATTTCCAACCATCTTCAAATAAAGTCCTTCAACCAAAAAAGCTGTGCGATGTTTTCTGTCGTATAATCAGAGAATGTTATGAAAGCAACTTTTACAATTACTTTACATTCGAGAAAATTCAATTTTCCCAGATAACTCATTTGAATGGCATCATGGAAAACGAACATCGGTATTCTTACACATATCTTCAAAGTTAGGGATGCAGTATATATATGCTGAAACTTAGAAACAAGATGAATCAGAAATTGTTACTACAGGGCAATCAGAGTGGGATCTATACTCACATTCCTCGAAGTAATCGTGTGTCAGCGTTACAAACCCTAGTCATTCCTACCGATACCACTACCATCCTGTTGATTAGGAAATATCTACAGCACGAAAAGGTCATCATTCACCAAGGAGGAGTTTCATAGTATACTTGTGTGAATATCAAGAGATGAGGGATGCAAGGACCGCCTAATGCAACAGTGCAATCATGACGCAACACACCATCCTACGGGATTCGTGACCAATATTTAGATGTGCAATTGAATGTGCAAATAGAGAAGAAAATCATGGTGCACTATGATAAAGAGGGTGTGGACTTAATAGATTGTAATTATGGTATGTGGATATGCCCTCATTGTTCTCATTGATGTAGGTAGTACATGTATGTCATATCATAAAGGCCAATGTTGCAAGAAACTAAAATGCCAGACATACACATAGGGATGAGACTATGGTCACCATCAGCAGTTGGTTTCGTCGAGAAAAATGGGACAGAAAAGTGGGGGACATGGGCTTACGTCATAAAATTTTCTGGTGAGTGGTGGTAAAGACATGGTTAGGGAAAAATAGTCTCAGATACATAGATGCCGAGGACCAAATTATCTATACATGTCGGATGATCCACACTTAGTAACACATCACTGGACAGAGCAGTGTGTCACCAACGAACGCCTATCATTGACTAAATTATGGAAATGGACGGTGGAGGGGCAGACACTACATAAAGTAAAGCTGATGATGACTGGACATGACTGATTTCCAATTTGAATGGTGGGTGTAAGCATGTATTCCTGTTTTCAGACATACAGACGTTCACATGTTCATTATTGATGTCAACAGGCACGAGACTGGGAGCTTCTTCGTCAACCTGTTAAGTTCAACACGACAATGCCAAAGTCAAATCGTGCAAGTGTACCCAGTTTCGTAAGGTCAATGGACATTAAGAAAGAACATAAATTAGAATACAAATGTAAAAAGAAATTAATGAAAATCTCATTGACGTCAGCAGTAGCATCCTTTCCATACAAAACAAAACGGTAAATGTAAATTATTAAGGTAATATGAACTTGAAAATAAAAATGCTTCGAAGAAATATATAGTTCTGTATACGTTCGTTACTAAAGTAAAATGTGATCGAAAACAACTGAATTGTATCTCTGTAATGATAACGGCCCTTTCAGAGATGTGGAATGAAGTTATAACATCACAATATATATTACTGTAAATCCATGAACCTACTGATGGACACATGCAGTATGCATACAGAAGAACTATGTTTTCAAGAAAACTGGCCAACTTTAAATATATCATATAGTTGAAAGAAGAGAGTATACTATTTTGTGATTGTTTGATAATGTGAAAGGTTATATCATTTAGATATCCAATGCCACCCACTGGTCTGTGTGGGTTTATTGGTCTCCAGATAACAGGTATATGAATGGTTATATGTATATATCGAATGCCACCCACAGCTCTGTGTGGGTTTATGCGTATCCAGATTACCAGGTATATGAATTGCCACTTGCGAACCATTTTTACTCCTTAAGGTTCAGGAAAATACGTCTTTGAATTTTTTGTTTTTTATTATGTATTAATTATTGAATGATTTAATCTATATTTCTCTAGGAAGCTCTGTCGACTCCAGTAATAAAACACAGTGCTTCGCTATTGTCAGTATATTTTGTCTCTTATATGGAATACGCAGTGAGGTACCCAATTTGTAGCATGTTAAAGAAAACAGATGCTATTTCCTCAACAAATCAACATCCTTTCTAGAACATTTCTAGACAAACATAATCTGTGTATTCACCAAATGTGTATTATCTATATCTCCTGTGCACAGTCAAGAGATTTCACTAGTAATTTGCTGTTTCGATTTACAAAATAAAATCACATGCCTATGCCAATTGCACAAAAACCAACATTCGATATATGTATTATTTGCATACGAATATTTAAGCGTCCTCTTCCCTTAATGGAATCACATACACATTTTGATGGGTTACTCTTTCATAAAATAACAACCTTTAATACTACATAATCGACGGAAGCTATAATATTATTTAACATATTTTATTTACTTTTACATATTCCAAGAAATAAAATATGTTATCACGCGGACGACTGTGATGGATTGCTTAAAGACACATTATTTCAGAGCTCTTTCTTCGAGTGGAGAATTAATTTGTTACCGTCGGCAGTTCCATATGTAGGCATGCATGATAATGAAAGTCTAATATACAATTTGTGGGAAGAAATTTCATCATCAATAATGAATATTAAGGCAACGAACCAAAAATAATACAATAAAGCAATCGTATGAAACTAATATTTGTGAAAAAGGACAAACAATATTAGTAGAGTGACTTTTCACACATTTTTAAGATTGTATTGGACCTTTCTAACACACGGCTAATTTTCATATCATTCGAAAGCTTGTATTTAGGGCAAAGCGAATTGACTGTTTGTTAATGTTGGAAATGGTCACATATTTGCTAAATCGATGTATTTAAACTATTGAGATTTCTTTTAAAAATATCATATTTCGAGAAAAGGTGACAAAATTACATTTTCTCAAAAAAAAACATATTCCTGAAAGTGCGAAGTCTATCTGAAATGGTAAAATCAATAAATAAAAAAAAAAACAGATGCAGTGATGTATTTGGATGTTTTCTATAATAAAAAAATAACCATTTGATCATCGAAAGTGAAATTTTGTGAACTTTTAAGAAGAACTGGGCGAGAATGAAAAATCACGGAAAACACATAAACTTCCGTTTAGACTGATTCGGACTTGGTCTTCTGTTAATTTGACATACAATGCATTATCAACAAGACTGCCAGCCACGTTAAAGTCGAAGACTATATGGCAGGGGTTTTTATGCACTTTCATGCTAGTTGATTGTTGTTGTCTGTTACAAATCCCCTCAAACGAATCTTTCGTAAGGGAATCATGCACAAGTTAAAGATACGCATAGAAACGTCAGGAACAGAACGAAACCAATAGATATCAGTCATGTAAGTCTCTGTTCTTCTATAAAGCAGTTTTAAAGCTAACAAATCATATCATTCGGAAATAATGTCAGCTTGAAATGGAACAAGAAACTATTATTGAATCAACTAAAAGGAATAAGACTAGACTGATATCCAACTGAAGATAGAAATGCATTAACACGACATAATGAAAAGAAATCATGAGTTATTTCATTCACGAGCAAGACGATAATGAAAACTCCACTAATCTGCATCGTTTTCCTCGTCGCCTTCAGAATCTCTGTCATATTCTCTCGATCTCCAAAAAGGATTCATACTGAAATCGCTCCCCTGACAGGGACATAGTTCAGTGCAGCACATATTTTGTTCATTACAAACCCAAGACCTACCACACATAACTTTTCCTTTGCAAGAGCATATAAGATCTTGCAGAAAACCTGAAGTCATAATCCCTTCAAAGAATAGAAGCAGTGGTTCAGCTGCATCTTTCCGCCATCTATAGTCGTAAGGAGATGGAGGTGCAGTGGTTGTACTATATTGGAAGACAGTCATATTTTGGTCTGCAAAGACATGATCATAATTATACTCTTTTTTTAAATAAGACCAAAAAACAACTTAAGCCAGGCGATAATATTTAGGCAATGGGGTCTGTGGCCGCCTAAAGCCCTCATTAGCTCAGACTTGAAGACGAAAAATCCTCGATTCTAGCCATTTCCTGGCATCTATTTCCTAGTTCGGTAATCATAACTTTTTATGATTTAATTTTCGTATTTTCTACTTTACCAGGCAAGAGAGTAGTATTTCGAAATCCATGTACACAAGAAATGTACTAAGCTAGCACAAGAAAAAGTAAAAGCAATTGCATTAATGTATCTGGTAACACTTAAGAAGAATTATATCCGATCCTGGGCCCAGCTATATTGTTGAGTGAAAACAACCATTAAAAATAGTGCCATTTTCTATTCACTTTCTGCGTTTTTTTTTGGCCTTATGACCGTCTTTAGTGGTGCTATAAGAGGCTAATAAACCCAGAAATAATATCAGAGAAATAAACTATTGCCTGCCACTTTCTGTGATGATGGATACCATGTGATACACAAATATTCAATTAAATGCGCCACTGCCGCGCAAAAGAATGTCAGTGACTTGAGACGATATAAGAGTTTTCGTGTACAGAGCTGGAATAAATGTTAAAAAATGAGAGTTCGAAACAACTATTTTTGTGTACTTTTAAGAGGAATAACGATTTGAATATGTCTTCGTTGTCCATAAAAACCTTCCAATTTCACCGTTGCCAGAGGCATCATATCATCTTTGTTTTCCCGATTCACAGCCATGTTTCTCTGAGAATGGACAATTCCTATGCCACACAAACGTTCTCCTATTATTATTGGCCTTACTCAGGTCTTAAGGCCGAGAATGAGCGTTCGCAACATACAGACGTGACTGGAAGAACAATCAACAAAGTAAACAGTATGACAAAGGTCTTTGTCAGCAAGTTTTAGTGCAGATTGCAGCCCAGGTATATGTTGATGAACAGAATGAACATCAACGTTAAGTCTCCATCTTTCAATTTCCACCCATAAGTCTCCCCGACAAGGTAGAGCTGCTGCGTCAAAAGTGACAGACAGTGTCAGCAGCATTGGGAGTTAAATTCTCAGCGTTTTAGCTAACCGTAGACATTACATGAATTAATTCAGTGGATATCGTTTCTATATATCGGAATAGAGATTTATATATTTTTTAAAATCGTCAATTTCGGGATGAGGCATTTGCCTCATTTGCCTCAATGTAGTTACCGCCATCAAAGAAGACCTTAGTACATGCTGATAAGGGGATGTTTCACTTGGTGATAGTCGAACCAGACTTGACTATTTACACGTTGCAAGCTTTTCTCTGAGCATATTCAAGTTCTCGTGACACGAAACAAATTTCTTCTTCAAGTCATACAAAATTGCGATAAGTTTCATGGCTGCATTTAATCCCGCAATAGAATCAAAATCACCGACTTTTGCTAGTTCAGAGTATTGTTCTGGGCAATTTCTAAGCAACTTGAATACCGATTCTTTTCCAATTCTGAACAGGTAAGAGGGATATAACGCATCTTGTCTTTTACATTTGTGATTGTTCTCGTGAGAAACCATATCTGCTCAGTGGACTCGAGCTTAGGAAAAAAATGTACACAAAGAACAGGCATTTGTAATTAACAAAACATGTGCTGCACTGAACTATGTCCCTGTCAGGATAGCGATTTCTGTATGAATTCTTTTTCGAGATCTGGAGAAAATGACAGGGATGCTGAAGGTGATGAGGAAAACGATGCAGATTAGTGGAGTTTTCATTATCATCTTGCTCGTGAATGGGATAACTTATGATTTCTTTTCATTATGTCGTGTTAATGCATTTCTATCTTCAGTTGGATGTCAGTCTAGTCTTATTCCTTTTAGTTGACTCAATACTAGTTTTTTGTTCCATTTCAAGCTGACATTATTTCCGAATGATATGATTTGTTAGCTTTAAAACTGCTTTATAGAAGAACAGAGACTTACATGACTGATATCTATTGGTTTCGTTCTGTTCCTGACGATTCTATGCGTATCTTTAACTTGTTCATGATTCCTTTACGAAAGACTCGTTTAAGGGCATTTGTAACAGACAACAACAAACAACTAGCATGGAAGTGCATAAAAAGCCCTGCCATATAGTCTTCGGCTTTAACGTGGCTGGCAGGCTTGTTGATAATGCATTGTATGTTAAAATCAATCTAAAACGGACAATTATGTATTTTGCGTGATTTTTCACTCTCCCCCTCCCCCCTCCCCCCTCTTCTTAAAAGTTCACAAAATTCCACATTCGATGGTTAAATGGGTACTTTTCTATTATAAAAACATCCAAATACATCACTGCATCTGTTTTTTTTATTGATTTTACCACTTGAGATAAGCTTCACTCTTTCAGGAATACGTTTCTTTCTAAATCACATGTTTTACCTTTTCACGAAATATGATATTTTTAAAAGAAGTACCCCTAGTTTAAATTACTATTGCTTGATATCTTATCAAGAATTGGGGGTTAAATTTAGGGTTAGGTTTAGGGGGTAGGGTTAACGGTTAGGGTTAGGGTTAGGTTTTAGAGTTAAGGTTAGGCCTAGGGTAGATAGGGTAGGGTATGGTAAGGTAGGATAGGGTTAGGGTTAGGTTAGGGTCAGGGTTAGGGTTAGGGTAGGGTAGGGTTAGGGTTAGGCTTAGGGTTAGAGTTAGAATTAAGGTTAGGGTAAGGTAGGGTTAGGGTTAGGGAAGAGGGTATGGTAGGGTTAGGGTTATTGATTAGGAGTTAGGGGTAGGGTTAGGGTAGTGTAGACGGTTAGGGTTCAGGTTAGGGTTAGCGTTAGGGGTTAGGGTTAGGGTTAAGGTTAGGGGTTAGGGTTAGCGCTAGGCTTAGGAGTTAGGGTTAGGGATTAGGCTTTGTGTTAGGGTAACGGTTAGGGCTTAGGTTTGGGTAGGGTAGGGTAGGGTTGCGGTTTGGTTCAAGGTTATGGCTAGGGGTTGCGTTAAGGGTTAGGGTTAGGGTAAGGGATTTGGATTAGGGTTTGGGTTAGGGTAACGGTTAGGGGTTAGGGTAGCGATTAGGGTTTAGGGTTTGGGTTTGGGTTGGGTAGGTAGGGCTAAGGATATATGGTTGGGTTACGGTTAAGGTAGGGTAGGGTTGGGGTTATGGTTATTGTTTAGGGTTAGGATAGGAGTTAGGAGTTAAGTGATAGGGCTAGGGTTAGGGTTTAGGGTTAGGCTTAGGGGTTAGGGCTAGCGATTATGGCTAGGCGTAGGGTTTAGGAGTTAGGTTTAGTTAAGGTGATGGTTAGGGTGAGGGGTTAGGCTTAGGGTTAGGGTTAGTTAGGGTTAGGGTTAGGGTTACGAGGTTGGGTTAGGGTTAGGGCAGGGTAAGGTGAGGATTAGAGTTAGCGTTATGGTAGTATTTGATTTAGGGTTAGGATAATGTTAGGGTAAAGGATAGGGAAGGGTTAGGTATTAGGGGTAGGGGTTAGGGTTAGGTTAGGTTTTAGGTTAGGGAAGGGTACAGGGTTAGGGTTAAGGTTCTGGGTTAGGATTAGGGATAGGTTTAGGAGTAGGGTTAGAGCTTAGGTTACTTAGGGTTATGGTTTAGGCTATTTAGGGTTAGGGATAAGGCTAGGGTTCGGGTTAGGGGTTAGGATAGGATTATGGTTAAGGTTAGGAGTTAAGGATTATGGTTAGGCTTAGAGTTAGGGATAAGGTTTAGAGTTGGGGTTAGGGTTGGGTTGGGTTAGGGTTAGGGTTAGTGTTAGGGATAGGGTTAGGGTTAGGGTTAGAGTTAGGGTTGGGTTAGGGTTAGGATTAGGGTTAGGGGATAAGGGTAGAATTAGAGTTAGTAGTGTAGAGTAGGGTAGGGTTGGAGTTAGGGTTAGTGAAAGGTATTGGTAGGGTATGGTAAGATTAGGGTTAAGGTTAGGGCTATGGTTAGCAATAGGGTTTAGGGTAAGGGGTTAAGGTTTAGGGTTACGCTAGATTAGAGGGTTAGGATTAGGGTTAGGCTTAGGGCTAGGGTTAGGGTTTAGGAGTTAATGTTAGGGTTAGGTTAGGGTTAGGGTAGAAGATTGGGTTAGGGCTAGGATTAGGTTTGGGTTAGGGTTAAGGTTAGGGTTAGGGATTTGGGTTATCGTTAGGGTTGAGGGTTAGTTAGGGTTATGGTTTGGTTAGGGTAAGGGTTAGGGTTAAGGTTAGGGTAGGATAGAGGGCTAGGGTTAGCCTTAAGGTTAGGATTAGGGTTATGTTTAGGGTTTAAGGTTAGGGTTAGGTTTACTTAGGGTTATGGTTAGGGATAGGGTTAGGCTTAGGGTTATGGTTAGTGTTAGGGTTAGCGTTTTGAGTTAGGATTAGGTTTAGGGTTTAGGGGTTAGGGTTATAATTAGGTTAGGGTAAGGAAGGCTTAGGGTTAGTGTTAGGTGAGGGTTAGCGTTTTGGTAGGGTATGTTTAGAGTTAGGGTTAGAGTCAGGACTAGGGGTTAAGGGTTAGGGATAGGTTAGGGTTATGGTAGGCTTAGGTTTAGGGGTTAAGGTTAGAGCTAGGAATAGGTTAGGGTTAGGGTTATAATTAGAGTTAGGATTAGGGTTAATATGAGGGTATAGGGATTAGGGGTAAGGGTTAGGATTTATGATTAAGGTGAGGGTTAGGATAAGGAATAGGATTGAGTGTTAGATTTAGAGTTAGGGTTAGGTTAGGGTTACGGTTAGGGGAAGGGATTAACGTGAGGGCCAGGGTTATTTTAGGGTTACGGTTAGAGTAGGGTAAAGGGTTAGGGTAAAGGTTAGGGGTTAGGATTAGGGCTATGCTTAGGGCTTAGGGTGAGGGGTAGGGGTTGGGAATAGGGTTAGGGTTTACGCGGCAGGGTTAGGGTTAGGGTTAGGGTTAGGGTTAGGTTAGTGTTAGGGTTTGGGTGAGGGTTAAGATTAGTGTTTAGGGTTAGGGTTAGGGAAGGTCTAGTGTTAGTGTTAGGGTGATTGTTAGGGGTTAGGGTTAGGATTAGGGTGAGGTTTACGGGTTACTGTTAGGGTTAGGGTAGGGATAGGGGTAACAGGGTGACGGGATTTCGTTAGGGTTAGGGTTAGGATAAGGTTAGGATTAGGGTAAGGTTAGAGTTAGGGTTAAGGTCATGGTTAGGGTTAGCGGTTAGTTTTAAGGTTAAGGTTAGTGGTTAGGATTAGGGTTATACTTAGGATTTAGGGTTAAGGGTTAGGAATAGGGTTAGGGTTTACGGGGCAGGTTTAGGGTAAGGGTTAGGTTAGGGTTAGGGTTAGGGTTTGAGTGAGGGTTAAGGTTAGGGATTAGGGTTAGGGTTAGCGAAGGGTTTGGGCTAGGGTTAGGGTTATGGTTAGGGGTTAAGGTTAGTATTAGGGTTAGCGATAGGGTCAGGATTATGTGTTACTGTTAGGGTTAGGGTTAGGGTACGGCAGGGTAGGATAGGGTAGTGATAGGGGTGACAGGGTGATGGAGTTTGGTTAGGGTCAGGGTTAGGATACGGTTAGATTTAAGGTTAGGGTTAGGATAAGGTTATAGTTAGGGTTAAGGTTATGGTTAAAGTTAGCGGTTAGTTTTAAGGTTAGGAATTATGGGTTAGGATTAGGGTTAGAGTAGGGGTTAGGGTTAGGGTTGATTTAGGGTTAGTGTTATGGTTAGGGCTAGGATAGGGTTAGGATTAATGTTAGTGTTAGTGTTAGCGCTTAGGGGTTAGGGTTAGGGTTAGGATTAGTGTTAGTGTTAGGGTTAGGGTTATGGTTGGGTTAGGGTTAAAGTTAGGGTTAGGGTTTATTATTATGGTTAGTGTTAAGGTCGGTTTGAGTTAGGGTTAGCCTTAGTGCTAGGTCTATGATTATGTGTAGTGGTTAGGGTTAGGGTTAGGGCTTAGGGTAAGGTTAGGGTTGGGGTTTGAGTTAGGGTTAGGACTAGGGTTAAGGTTAGATTAGGGTTAGGGTTAGGGGGTAGGAATATGGTAAGGGTTAGGGTTACGGTTAGGGTTAAGGGGTAGGAATATGGTAAGAGTTAGGGATAGGGTTAAGAATAAGGTTAGGATTAGGGTTAGGGTTAGGGTTAGGGTTAGGGTAGGGTAGGGTAGGGTAGGGTAGGGTAGGGTAGGGTAGGGTAGGGTAGGGTAGGGTAGGGTAGGGTGAGGGTTAGAGTTATGGTTAGAGTTAGGGTTTCCTTTGGATGACATGTCATCTAGCAGGTCAAGCTTTAGTTTTAGTCTTAGATCTGTTTTCACTTTTGTTTTATTTGACCTTTCTTTTTTTAAGAATTCTAGCTTTCATCAAGAAGATCATTAATGAATATTAAATTACTTTTATCCAATTTTTATATACTAAACATTTCCCAAAGGTAAAATGTACGTTTATAAGTTGGATTATGAACAATCCTAATAAAGAGAGAAACAACATTTTAATATAATAATTATTTTCTCTTTTAAACACAAAATTTGACAAAAAGTATTGGTAAGTGTATGCTTCATCTGCAATGATATGGCAATAATTCATATAGTATATAAATCCTTGAATATAGTATCATCAATTTTCCAAATAATGCAATGTATGCCATTAAAATAGAAAAGTGATCTTGATGAATTAAATAAGATTCCGAAAGAGGTTAATAATGCTATTTTCTGTGGGTATTGAATGTATTACAACAATTTATTGTAGTGAAATACAAGCATATATACCAATTTGAAATGTATTGTAATACAAACTAATATTATCTAAATCTATGAATAATTCATCTTCTGAATCCCCTGGATCATTTGATGATTAACAAAACAGGGAAGAACGTAATTTGGGATTGTTGTACCAATTAGGGGTATTATAACAACAAAATGCCATAATAAACTTGTTATTTGTTAAGGACAAAAGGATTAGGATTAGTGTTAGGATAGATAGTAGGTTAGGGTTTGGGTTAGGATTAGGGTTAGGGTTAAGGTTAGGGGTTAGTCTTAGGGGTAGGTGCTAGGGTTAGGGTTTGGTGGTAGGGTTAGGGTTAGGATTATGGTTAGGGTTAAGGTTAGCGCTAGGGTTAGGTTAGTGTTAGGGTTAGGGTTAGGGTTAGGGTTAGGGGGTAGGAATATGGTAAGGGTTAAGGTTAAGGTTAGGATAAGGGCTAGGATTAGGGTAGGGTAGGGTAGGGTAGGGTAGCATAGGGTAGGGTAGGGTAGAGTAGGGTAGGGTAGGGAGGGTAGAGTAGGGTAGGATAGGGTAGGGTAGGGTATGGTAGGGTAGGGTAGGGTAGGGTAGGGTAGGGTAGGATAGGG
>MJUT01038122.1:288165-301299 GCA_002080005.1 Gigantidas platifrons
TAGGGTAGGGTAGAGGGTTAGGATTAGGGTTAGGCTTAGAGTTAGGGTTAGGGTTTGTTAGGGTTAGAGTTAGGGCTACGGTTTGGGGTTAACGTTAGGGTTTCGGTTTTAGTTAGGTTAGGTTAGGTTAGGTTAGGTTAGGTTAGGTTAGGGTTAAGGGTTAAGGGTTAGGATTAGGGTTTGGGTTAGGGTTTGCTTTGGGTTAATGTTAAGTGTAAGTTTAGGGTTAGGCGTAGGGTTAGGGTTAGGGATTAGGGTTAGGGTTAAGGCAAAGGTTAGGGATAGGGTTATAGTTTTTAGTTAGGATTAGGTTTAGGGCTTAGGGTTAGGGGTATGGTTAGGGGTAGGGTTAGGTTAGGGTATGGTAGGGTTAGGGATAGTGTTAGGTAAGGGTTAGCGTTATGGTAGGGTAGAGTAGGAATAGTGTTGGGTGTTAGGGATAGAGTCAGGGCTAGAGGTTAAGGGTTAGGAATAGGGTTAGGGTTAATGCTTAGGGTTAGGATAGGCTTAGGATTAGGAGTTAGTGTCAGGGTTATGTTTGGGTTAGGGCTTGGTTAGCGTTAGGGTAAGGGTTAGGGGTTAGCGGTTAGGTTAGAGCTAGGAATATGTTTGGGTTAGGGTTAGTTAGGGTTAGAATTAGAGTTAGGGTAAGGGGTTAGGGTTAGGGTTAAGGTTAGGGTTGTTGTTCAGGGTTAGGATTTCGGCAAGGGTAGGGTATTGTTTAAGGTTAGGGTAGGATATGGTTAGGCTTAGGGTTACGTTTAGGATTAGAATTAGGGATTAGGGTTAGGATTTATGGTTAAGGTTAGAGTAAGGGTAAGAAATAGGGTTGAGGGTTAGAGTTAGAGTTAGGGTTAGGTTAGGGTTGCGGTTAGGGTTATGAGTTAGGGGTAGGAATTAGGGTTAGGGCCAGGGGTTACGGTTAGGTTTATGTTTAGGGTAGGGTAAAGGGTTAGGGTTACAATTATAGTTAGGGGTTAGGATTAGGGTTTTGCTTAGGGCTTAGGATTAGAGTTAGGGGTTATCAATAGGGTTAGGGTTTACGGGGCAGGGTTAGGGTTATGGTTAGGGTTAGGTTAGGTTTAGGGTTAGGGCTTCGGTTAGGGTTAAGGTTGGGGTTAAGGTTAGGGTTAGGTTTAGGGTTAGGGAAGGGTTAGGGCTAGGGTTAGAGTTAAGACTTTGGTTAGGGGCTATGGTTAGGGGTTAGGATTAGGGTTAGCGATAGGGTCAGGATTACGGGTTACTGTTAGGTTAGGGTAGGGCAGGGTAGGATAGGGTAGAGATAGGGGTGACAGGATGACGGGGTATGGTTAGGGTTAGGGCCAGGATAAGCTTATTGTTAGGGTTAAGGCTATGATTAGGGTTAGCGGTTAGTGTTAAGGTTAGTGGATAGGGGTTAGAATTATGATTAGTGTTAGAATTAGGGTTAGGGTTGAATTAGGGTTAGTGTTACGATTAGGGCTAGGATAGAGTTAGGGTTATAATTTAGTGTTAGGGTTACGGTTAGGGTAGGGTTAGTTTTAAGGTTAGGGTAGGATAGTATTAGGGTTAGTCTTAGGATTAGGGTTAGGGATAAGGTAAGGATTAGGGTATGGTACGCTCAGGGTTAGCGTTAGGGTAGAGAGTATTGTAGGATTACGGTTAGGATTAGGGATAGGGTTAGGGTTACGCTAAGGGTGAGGGGTAGGCGTTAGGATTAGGGTTAGGTTATTGTAGGATAGTGAAGGGTAGGGTATGGTAGGGTAGGTTAGGGTAGGGTTGGGTAGGGTAGGGTAGGGTAGGGTAGGATTAGGATAGGGTAGGGTTAGGGTTAAGGCTAAGGTTAAGGTTAGGGATAGGATTAGGATAGGGGTATGGGTAAGGTTAGGGTAGAGTAGGTTTAGGGTGAGGATTAAGGTAGGGTAGGGTTAACATTAGTGTTAGGGTTAGAATAGAGGGTAGGGCAGGATTAGGTTGAGGGCTATGATTAGGATTAGGGTTAAGGTATTGGCTTAGGTAAGGGTTATGGTAAGGTTAGTGTTAGGGTTAGAGTTAGAGGGTTAGATGGTTAGGGTTAAGTGTTAGGTTTAGGTTTGAGATTAGGGTTAGGGTTAGGGATCTGGATAAGGGTTAAGGTTAGGTTTATGGTTAGGTTTAGGGTTAGAATTCCGGTTAGAGGTATTAGGGTTAGGGTTAGGGTTAGGGTTAGGGTTAGGGTTAGGTTTAGGGTTAGGGTTTGGGATTAGGGTTAAGGCTAGGGTTGTGGTTGTGGGTAAGGGTTAGGGCAAGAGTTAGGGTTAAGGTTAGAGTTAGCGTTAAGGTTAGGGTTACGGTTAAGGTATGGTTATGGTTAGGGTTAGGGTTATTGGTAGGTTTGGGGTTAGGGTTAGGGTTAGGGATTGGGGTTAGGGTTAAGGTTAGATTAAGAGCTAGGGCTAGGGTTACGGGGTTAGGATTAGGTTTAGAGTTATAATTACGTTAGAGGGATTAGGGTTGGGGTTACGGTTAAGGTTAAGGTATGGTTAAGGGAGGGGGAGGCGTTAGGGTTAGGGTTAGGATTAGGTGGTAGGGTAAGGTTTAGAATGAGGGTTAGGGAAGGGTAGGGTAGCTTAGGGTAGGGTAGGGTAGGGTAGGGTAAGGTAGGGTAGGGTAGGGTAGGGTAGGGTAGGGTTAAAATTAGGGTTATGAATAGGGTAGGGTAGAGGGTTGAGGTAAGGGTTAGGGTTAGGGTTTAGGGTTTGGTTTAGGGTTATAGTTAGGGTTAGGGTTAAGGTTTTGGTTTACAGTTATGGTTAGGGTTAGGGTTATTGTTAGGGTTAGAGTTAGGGCTAGTGGTGTTAGGGTTAAGAAGGTTAGGGTTAGGGTTAGGTTTATGATTAGGTTTAGGGTTAAGGTTAGGGTTAGGGTAAGGAATAAGGTTGAGGGTTAGAGTTAGAGTAAGGGTTAGGTTAGGGTAGCGGTTAGGGTTATGAGTTAGGGGTAGGAATTAGGGTTAGGGTCAATGTTATTGTAGGGTTACGTTAGGTTTATGGTTAGGGTCGGGTAAAGGGTTAGGGTTACAATTAAAGTTAGGGGTTAGGATTAGGGTTAGGGTTTACGGGGCAGGGTTAGGGTTATGGTTAGGGTTAGGTTAGGGTTAGGGTTAGGGTTAAGGTTGGGGTTAAGGTTAGGGATAAGGGTCAGGTTTAGTGTTAGGGAAGGGTTAGGGCCAGGGTTAGAGTTAGGACTTTGGTTAGGGGTTAGTGTTAGGGGTTAGGCTTAGGGTGAGCGATATGGTCAGGATTACGGATTACTGTTAGTGTTTGGGTAGGGCAGGGTAGGATAGGGTAGAGATAGGGGTGACAGGATAACGGGGTATGGTTAGGGTTAGGGTTAGGGTTAGGGTTAGGGTTAGGGTTAGGATTAGGGTTAAGGTATTGGTTTAGGTTAGGGTTATGGTTAGGGTTAGTGTTAGGGTTAGAGTTAGAGGGTTAGATGGTTAGGGTTAGTGTTAGGGTTAGAGTTAGAGGGTTTGATGGTTAGGGTTAAGTGTTATGGTTAGGTTTGATGTTAGGGTTAGGGTTAGGGATCTGTGTAAGGGTTAGGGTTGGGTTGATGGTTAAGCTTATGGTTATAATTCCGGTTAGAGGGATTAGGGTAAGGGTTAGGGTTAGGGTTCGGTTTAGGGTTAGGGTTTGGGATTAGGGTTAAGGCTAGGGTTGTGGTTGGGGGTTAGGGTTAAGGCAAGGGTTAGGGTTAAGGTTAGAGTTAGCGTTAAGGTTAGGGTTACGGTTAAGGTATTGTTAGGGTTAGGGTTAGGGTTATTGTTAGGTTTGCGGTTAGGGTTAGGGTTAGGGATTGGGTTTAGGGTTAAGGTTATATTAAGAGCTAGGGCTAGGGTTACGGGGTTAGGGTTAGGCTTAGAGTTATATTTACGGTTAGAGGGATTAGGGTTGGGGATACGTTACGATTAAGGTATGGTTAGGGGAGGGGGAAGCGTTAGTGTTAGGGTTAGGGTTAGGTGGTAGGGTAAGGTTTAGAATTAGGGTTAGGGAAGGGTAGGGTAACTTAGGGTAGGGTAGGGTAGTGTAGGGTAGGGTAGGGTAGGGTAGGGTAGGGTAGGGTTAAAATTAGGGTTATGAATAGGGTTAGGGTTAAAATTAGGGTTATGAATAGGGTAGGGTAGAGGGTTGAGGTTAGGGTTAGGATTAGGATTAGGGTTAGGGTTAAGGTTTTTGTTTTACAGTTATGGTTAGGGTTAGGGTTATGGTTAGGGTTAATGTTAGAATTAGAGGTTAAGGTTAGGGTTTAGTGTTAGGGTTAGGTTTGGGGTTAGGATTAGGGTTAGGGTTACGGTCAAGGTAGGGTTAGGATTAGGGATAGGGAAGGATAGGTTTATGGTTAGGGTTAGGTTTAAGGTTAGGGTTAGGGATAAGGTTAGGGTTACGGCTAGGGTAGGGTTAGGGTTAGGGTTAGGGTAGGGTAGGATTAGTCTTAGGTAATGGTACGGTTAGATTTAGGCTTAGGGTTAGGGTTAGGGCTTAGGTATAGGATTATGGTTATGGTTATGGTTATGGCTAGGGTTAGAGTTAGAGGGTTAGAGGGTTAGGGTTACGTGTTAGGGTTAAGCTTGGAATTAGGGTTATCGTTATGGTTAGGTTAAGGGTTAGGGTTAGAATTATGGTTAGAGGGATAGGGTTAGGTTTATGGTTAGGGTTAGGGTTAGGGCTTGGGGTTATGGTTAGGGTTAGGGTTGGGGAATTAGGGTTATGGCTATCGTTAGGGTTAGAGCTAGGGTTAGGGTTACAGTTAAGGTATGGCTAGGTTTACGGTTGGGGATTAGGGTTATGGGTAGGGTTATTGTTAGGGTTAGAGTTAGGGCTAGTGGTGGTAGGGTTAAGGGGGTTACGGTTAGGGTTAGGTATAGGATTAGGGTTAGTGTGTGGGAATCTGCAATTGAAGCCCACATCCTAGAGTCAAATGACAACTTCTATATTTGGAAGGGACCTCTATTAATGTCCCTTGTAGAATTCCTAACGACAAAGCTTGCCCACTTTGAGCTTAAGACTGCCTGGGTGGGATTCTGCAACTCAAGCTCACAGTAGGATATCAAATGCCAGTTTCGATATGGAAGGCCTCTATGAATATCCCGTCTAAAATTGCCAACGACGCAAATCCTCCCCGGTTGCAATTTAAGTCAAAGATATTGGCCAGGTCTTTAACTAGCTTAAATGATTGTTGGAATTCTGCAAATCAAGAGCACAGCAGAGTTTCAAATGTCAGCTTCCATATTAGGAGGAGGTATCTCCAAATAACCAGTGTAATATTACCAAAGGCAAAGTTCTTGCCCATGTGGGGATTAGTTGAAATGTATTGCCCATGTCCTCAAATGACATTACTGGCTGGGTGGGATTCAGCAACTCAAGCCCACAGTAGGGTATCAAATGGCAACATCGATATAGGAGGGGCGCTATAAATATATCGTGTAGAATTCCCAATGGTACAATTCTTCCCCATTGGTGGTTGAAGTCAAAGGTATTGCCCATACCTTTAGCTGTCCTAACTGTCTGGTGTGATTCAGCACCTTACACCCACAGTAGGGTGTCTAAGAGCAGCTTCAGTATTGGGGAGGGAGCTCTACCAATATCCCGTCTAATGTTCCCAATGGCATAATTGTTGCTCACTTGGGGCTCAGATTAGCGGTATAGACCAAGCTTTTAATTGACTTAAGTGCTTGGGTGGTATTATTCACATCAAGCCCACAGTAGAGTGTCAAATGTCAAATTCGATACAGAGTTCTCTATAAATATCCAGTATAACATTCCCAACGGCAATGTTCATGCCCAGTTGAGATTTAAGTCAAATGTATTGCCCATGCTTCTAACATACTTATGTTCCTGGGTGGGATTCTGCACCTCAAGCCCACAGCAGCGGATCAAATGTCAACTTCGATATTGGGATGGAGCCTCTATAAATATCCTGTGAAAAATTCCCAACGGCAAAATTTTTCCCACCTGGGATTGAATTCAAAGGTATTGCCCAGGCCTTTAACTGATTTAAGTGCCTGGGTGGGATTCTGCACCTCAAGCCCACAGTCTTGTGTCTAATGGTAATTTTGATATTGGGGCTCAATAAATATACCGTGTAAAGTTCCCAACGGCACACTTCTTGTCAACTTGGGGTTTAAGTAAAAGGTATTGTCCAGGCCTGTAACTGACATAAGTCAATGTGATCGTGCCGCAACCCATTGTTAGAAAAGAATAATCCTAAATGTTTATGATTTGTATCTTGTTGAAGAATTTGACTGTTTCATTTCCAGTGAGGGGGGGTGGAGTGGTTTTATTAATTCTCTTCGATATCAGTCACAATATCCTTAATGAATAATAAAAATAGAAGATGCCCTTAATATTGAGCCCTGGGGAACCCCCGCATTTATAGTCTTCTACTCGGAATTTGACCCGTTTAAAACCACCCCTTGGGACCGTCCTGGAAGATAACTTTCAAACCATACTAAAAGATTGCCAGATATTCCAGTAATGATGTTGATGCCGGATTCCTTATAACTTATAGAAAAATCTAATTTTACACTGCAAAAATACATGATATTTGGACAAAAAAATGAAATTAATAACAATAACAATCATAAAACATCATAATTCAAAACATTATATACACAGTATATTTATAAATACTTACGATAATTATCTGTGTCTTCTTTAAAAATACTGCTTTAAAATATCCCGGATGTTGACAAAACATTTTCGATCGGAGCTCTTTGACGACAGTGTATGACATGTAAACAAAAAGGGGAGGTTTTCTATGCCACAAGGGTTTGTGGAGTAGAAAGTTCAGCTTTTAATGCGAGCAGCTCAAATGCAAGACAACAAGGTAAAATCATTTCTTGATTGTTTGCTTGATGGAGTTTAACGCCACTTTCAACAATATTTCAGTTATATCGTGGCGGTCAGTTTTATTGATGGAGGAAACCAGAGGACCCGGATAAAGCCACCGACCTGTCTCAAGTTATTGACACACTTAATAACATAATATTCTACACCTCGCCATGATCGAGAATCGAACTCGCAACTTTAATGGTGATAGGCACTGATTGCATAGGTAGTTGTAAATCCAACTACCATACGATCACGGCCACGACACCCCACGGTAAAATGACATGATAATGTTGCTGTGATAACTGATAAGTGATGGATCTATATTTTAATGAAAACAATAAATAAAAATATATTTCATGCATACATAATTTATAACAGAACACGGCTGCATGCCAGCATGCATCCTCCTATGTGATGGCCGGGAGATGGGCGTCGTGGTCGTGATCGTATGGTAGTTGGATTTACAACTACTTATGCACTCAGTGCCTATCACCACTAAAGTTGTCAGGTCGAACCCTGTTCATGGCGAGGTGTACTTTATACAACATTATGTGATGCCAGTAACTTGCGACAGGTCGATTATTTTATTCGGGTACTCCGGGTTCCTTCACTAATCAAACTAACCGCCACTATATAACTGAAATATCGTTCAAAGTGGCGTTAAACATCATAAAACTAAACCAAACTTATCTGATGCCTAACACTCTCATCAAGCAAATTACAATTACATGGACATAAACTAGACAATAAAATGCTAAGATCTTTTATATTGAGCAGAAAAATAGGTTTCTGGTTTAGGTTAGATTATTCAGACAATTATGTTTTTATGTGCATATAAATTCTATCATCTTGGGGTGGTAAACATTAAAACTAAAAGTGTTTTTCGTCATCAATTTCATTTGAGGTGCACATCAGACATAGCTTATTATTACTGGGAGTATCTTAATAGCCTCCCTTTTTAAGATCAGGGGCGGATCCGGGGGGGGACAACCGGCGCCCCCTTCTAAAATTGGAAAAAATATGATGTTTTTACTTAAAATCGTGATTTTTCACACAAAATACCCCAACAATTTTCGAGATTTTTTTAAGTGCGCCCCCCCCCCCCTATCTTCAAACCCTGGATCCGTCCCTGAAGATGTAATCTACGATGGGATATAAGTACAATCTAGCAAATTGTTTCCAGTGCTAAGGGGAACCCAGCAATAGAACATTGTTTTCATGACCGATATATGATTTGAAAGTACTATAGTTGCAAAGTTTGTCATCTGTATTTGTGTTTAATTGGTTACACTAATGCATTTCATAATACTCACAGAGGATGATAAAGCATGCATTATTTCTATACATCGCTTGTTTAATGGTTGTCCTAGTGGAGCGACATGTCTGTCCGCGAACTGTTGTTACAGTGAGCTATCTCTATAAAGAAACAATTAAGCGTGTTGGTCTAGTACAAAGCGGGCATCATCCTCATTTCATTGTATATATATATACATCTGTATATATATCTTAATTCTCATAATCCAATTTACAATGGTATAGAGAAATACACAAATTACATATACAAAAACAAAATGAACAAAAAGTAAGACTGAGGAGCTTTGTAAGACTGAAGAGCTTCGTAAGAATGAAGAGCTTTGTAATACAATTCACAGAGCTGCTGACAAGAAATATAAAAAAGACATAAATAAATAAATAAATAAATAAATAAATAAATAAATAAATAAATAAATAAATAAATAAATAAATAAATAAATAAAAAATAAATATTACACAGGAGAGTCCAACATTTGAATCACTATTCTAATAAATTTGCACAAATTATTCATATCAGACGAGTTATTACTATTTATAAGTGAACTGAATTTTAATGAGTTTGGTCTATTTCTAAATTTTTTCCTAATATAAGTAGATTGCGGTTGTCATCGATTTTTGAACATGAAAATATGTGAAACTCGTCTCCAATATCACCAGAATTACACAAAAAACATTTCCTATTTTCTCTTGCAATGTTTTGCCACCTGTCCGTTTCAATTAGTAATGTATGGTTCGTCGTTCTGAATCAACAAAGTGTTATAATTGTTCTATCGTCTAGCTTCTCAAAATATTTTTCCATTTCTAATTTTTCTTAAAACATGCGATAATTCAGTGCTTTTGGTGAATTTTGTAAATTAGAATGCCAAATTTGCTTGAACTGATCGATAAAAATGTGTTTAACAGTATTTTGAAGCCAAGTAGCACTTACAAAATATTGATTATTCCAAACATATGACAAACCACATTCGCCTAATATAGATTTTACACTTTTTAACCAAGGTGTGTTAGTTCCATAGTTCAGGAGTGAAAAATTGTACAAAATTGCAGGAATCTTTTCTTGTTTTCCTGTTAGTAATTTAGCCCAATAATTAATAATCCTAAGTTTAACATATATGCCTAATGGAAATCTACCAAGTTCTCCGTATACCATAAAATCAGGGGTACTCTTTTTTACATGTAATATAATTTTACAGAACTTTAAATGAACTCTTTCAACAATGTCGTTATTTCCCACTCCCCATTCTTCACATCCATATAATAAAACTGGTTTGACAATTTTATCGAATAGATCGAGCTGGCATTCAATTGATAGGTTATGTAATTTACCTTTCGTGATAATATCATACATAGCCCTCGTTGCCTTGTTAACATTAACTTTTTTGCTTTTGAAAAACTCCCTGTTCTGGAGATTAAAATACCAAGGTAAGTAAATTATTTTACAATTTCTAGAACAGTGTTATTATACATAAATACAATGTTTTTAAACATTCTACCTTTAGAGAAGATGACAACTTTACTTTTACCTACATTCACTTTCAATTTCCAAATATTACAATACACATTTAAAGAATCTAGCTGCTTTTGTAAATCTTCTTGTGACTCTGACATTAAGACTGTATCATTAGCATATAGAATAACAAATAGTTTTAAGTAATAATTTAATTCTGTTTCAATCTCATCAGATATACTTTTCAAACCAATTATATTGTAAACTTGAAAAAAAAAATTCCTCTAAATCATTTAAATACAATGAAAAAAGGACAGGGGACAAATTTTCTCCGAATGTAGCTTGTTCTCGCCATGATATAGCTGAAAAAAATGCTGTTTTGGCGTTAAACAACACTCACTCATTCACCCCTTTATTTCCATACAAAATCGACCAACCTAAGGCTTAGCTATATACATTATAAATCTGTTTATAAAGAGTTGAATTTAAGTTGCTATTTGAAACGAGACCGTCGTGGTCGTGATCTTATGCTAGTTGGATTTACAATAACCTATGAAATCAGTTCCTATCACAAAAAAAGTTATGAGTTCAAATCCAGCTCATGGCGACGAATACTGGATACACTATTATGTGATAATAAAGTTTGTTAGTGACTTGTAACAGGTCGGTGGTTTTCTACCGGTCCTCCGGTTTGCTCCACCAATAAAACTGACTGCCACGAAATTACTTAAATATTGTTGAAAGTGGCGTTAAACACCATAACCCTAACCCTAACCCTTGTTGAAACTAAATTCTTAATAACGTCAATGGTTTAACAGCAAACTAATCACATATTCTCCATTAAATCTAACATTTTCTACTATTGTATGTCGGCGGGCCATTTCCCGGGAACGGGTCTTTGAATCAGACATTTTATTATATATTTTGACAGTGACATAAGACAAAATTTTTTTCTCATCTGACAAAATGTTGCAATTTTCCCCGTTTATCGCTGTCGTTTCCGCATTAACCTATATTTGTAATTAAATATTTCCGAATTCGGTTATTTTCTAGAGAAACTAGAAGTTACACAATTAAGTGCATGTATCAATCTCTAAGTACCATGCATCGTATAACACTTAGGCATCAACAGAAAAAAATATGATTGTTTTCATACTGTCGCTCTACACTTGAAATTTACGTTATGTTGTCTATAAAAGCGAAAAATATTCAAAAAATATGTTCCAAATGTAGTTAAAAATCTCTTTTATTATCAACGAGGTATATCCAATCGTTCAGAACAAGCTATTGTAGGCATTCATGAAAGAAAAAAAAGAAAATGCAGTCTTTCAATTTCACACCCAATGCGTCGTTTTAAGAGTGTAATTTACGTTATTGTATTAATGAGAAGGTGGGTGTGTATACTACCTGTCGCGCCTTTTTGAGCCTAAATTCATCTAAGCTCATAATTATCTTCATAAAAAAAATGAAGACTATGTAAAAAACAAAACTCCTGAGAAAAAAATAAATGAAAATGTAATTTACGTTTTTTAATTTACGTTATTACTTTTTTTGAGAATAGTTAATACGTAAAGAAAATGTGTCAAGATAGAAGCGGAATTACGGTTCATGTCCGTCTTGTATTTAGACGTTATTCAACGTCATTTATTTCCTGTTTTCATTGACGTCATTGACGTAAAGGTCATTGAATGCTAGCACCACTGTTCCACTATCCAGGGCTTTTTACTCTACCGAAGCAGGTAATGGAGAACATTCACTCCTTTTCCCATCAGATGGCGTCACTGTACCAACGGTGGTTACGAAAACGTTTGTTTTCAGATAAACGCTTGTAACCAATGTAATCAAATGGCAATATCATTACCTACATGGTGTCCTTGATCTGAAAACGTTACGTAATATGACGGTGTGCACGGCATATAGAAAGGACGGAAGTGATCATAACAGATTTTAATATGATACGCAGTCATGTTAAGGCAGTCCTTTTTTTTTTGCAACATAAATTTATGACATTTTATGACAATGTAATATTTTCATGACGCAGACGTCTGTTTTTTGAATACCATTGTTGTACGACTTTAATAAAGCTATACTCTGTCGTACTGAATATTAAATAATTATATGTTCGTTATGAAAGAATAGTAAATACGAAATAATGCCATATATAAATTTATAGAAACATACGTAACAATTTTCAAGCATCTTGATTTTTGGTGAACTGTCAATCTGTTTACAAGAGGCGGGGCTTATGCTACTTTTCCGGAAATCGTGATCATTTTGCGCTTGCATTTGACAATGTACCTGTACAAAAACATGGCGATGCATGATAACAGTTACGTCAAGACTCGAGTACACAGAAGTTTTACATGATTAATGTTGTAAGTATTTACTTTTTTAGAAATTTACCTTCTATTTTATTCCAAGATCCTACATAAATGCACCAACGTTACGTTTACGTTTTAAATGAAATAACCCTTACGCCATAATCACGGCCACTCTACTACACAGTTCAGGATAGACATGTATCACCCATTTTGTTCAGTGGGTAACAAATCGACAGTAAGAAAATATTCTTCAATGGTGCAAATTTATTGTCTGGGAGCAAGTCCCTGTGCCCCGATTGGGAACTCGTGGTAGTAATTCATTACATTTACATGATACATCAACAGTCTATCATACATTAACATGTGTATTTATTTAATTAATTATTTATGAAAACCACGATTTGCCACCACGTGTTTGCCACCAACTTTAAATAAAGGAAAGCTTCATTTCAAGTTGATAAGGTTTCTCTGTCTTAGGGGCACTAGTTCTCTAAAAGGGGTCAACCCCGCGGGAACACCGGGGTATAGAAATGGGACAGAGAGCTTCTTCGGCTTGAAGGGGCGTCCGTCTGTTGTGCGGGATGTATAAATTGACAACCAACCCATCAATTTAGAATTCTTAAACTATCTTTAGGCAACAATTGCACAGGTACATTGTAGTTGTAAATTCAACTATCATACGATCACGAGGGCTCAAGTTCAGTCAAGATGAAAGGTAATCGTTTTATTGATATTGGTGGAATTTATGATTATCACTATTTATAAACATTCTTTTCACATCAATCAATGAAAATAATTGGTTTGCTGAAAGTATGTTTTTCAATGAGTCACAGGAATCCGTATGAATATGCATACCTTGCGGATGTGAAGAGTTGGACCATATCCAGGTAAATTAATTTGAGTCACATGTCATTTTATACGTGTTTTGATTGGTTTAAAAAGTTGGTTATTTTCATATAATTTAATTTGATGTGAATACCACAATCCGATTGGCTGATCCGCCTGGAGCAACATTGGTTATACTCGATAACCTGGGTTGGTATTGTGACGTCACCAACGTGTTCATCCGCCAACGACAAATTCAAATAGTCACATGAAATAATCGTAATTAAAATCGAGGAATCATTAAATTGTGTTGTAAAAATTAAATTATAAGGAATATTTGAAATTATTGAACAGGTTATACTTGCATAACCTGGTT
>MJUT01038122.1:313222-328219 GCA_002080005.1 Gigantidas platifrons
TGAAAATTATATAATATAAAGATTACATGTATCAGTCATTTATTGTTCAGTTGCATATTTTTAGGATTCAGTAATATTATAATTAAAGGTTAAATCACGTGGAAGCAGCAACTATGGCTACAGACTGTAGCCATAGTTGCTGCTTCCACGTGATTTAAACTGTAGTACAGTAGCTACTGATTCTCCCAAATTCATCTCACTATCATCGTTGTCCATTTCGAGTACTGCTGACAGAAATAGAGTTAATTTATCCACCATGTTGTTTGTCCAGAAAGTTCTAAACCATTTCATTGACCTAGGGCACATGAAATGTTCGGAACATGTTCGGAACAGTCCAAAGAAATACACCCCTATAGTTGAATGTCTCACTGTTTCGTCAATTGGTTTAGTATAAAGAGTGTTACGGATAGGTTTGCATTGCTTATGCCACTATTTCAGTTATATCATGGCGGTGAGTTTTATTGGTGGAGGAAACAGTTGGACCCAGAGAAAACCACTGACCTGTCTCAAGTTACTAGCAAACTTTATCACATAATGTTATATGGAGTACACCTCGCCATGAGCGGGATTCGAACTCACAACGTTAGTGGTGATAGTCACTGATTGCACAGATAGTTATAAATTCAACTACCACACGACCATGACAACCCCTGTTTAATCTGGTACTAGGATGATATTGATGATTATCTGTGTATTCTACCAATGTTGTTTGACTGGTATTTTGGAGAAGTAGACTGTAATTAGTTTGCTGTTCTTCTAAGCCAGAATATGACCAAAATGTCTTACTTATTAATAAAGTAACATGGCCTTTTGAAAATATGTCAAAACTATAAATTTTATATTTTGATGATGCATGGCACACTTTCTTTCTTTTGCAGCCTAAATGGTGTTCCCAAAAGAAAGATGAAAATTAATGTTTGAGAGGAATTTTAATGCGTACAGAATATCTACGGAACACCTATAAATGATAAAGTAGTAGGAAAATGTCTTCTAAAGCTTTAATATAATACGCCATACTGCTTGCTTTCGACTGAATCTGTGAATTCATGAGGTAATGGGATATTGTAATGCGACATTCAAACAGAACTAGATACAATTAGAGGTTCAAATTTATGAGTGATTGAAAACAGTACAACCATTTTAGTTGTCCATATCTACCAATAATATATTAGATATTGTCAGTGTGTTAAAGAATAGAAAATAATGATCATCACGAAATCACAACGTGTTTACTTTGCATGGGCAATTATCATTTGTGGTTGTTTTTTTGTGTTTATGTATGATAACATTAAAACATCTAATTCTACATTAATGGTGGAAGACTTTAGAATTTTAAACAGCAATTTACACTACTCATTTCCACAACAGTCCTGGATTTTTCCAAAGCTGTCGGGAAAAGAACGAATTGTAATATTTTTCGGGACACGACCGGAAGTTATCAAGATAGCTCCTGTTATTCAAGAACTTATTAGGTCTACCAAGTTTGTTGTTACGACTATATTTACAGGAAAACATGCAGAGATTATACATCCCTTTCTAACACTGTTCAATATAAATGTCGATATATGGTTTAACAATACCCTTGAAAAGGGTCAATCGTTAAACATGTTGGCGGGAAAATTGTTCATTCAAGCTGATCATCTACAGTCCGAGCCTAATGATATTTGGATGATACAAAGGGACACAACTTCTGCTATGGTAATAGCGACGGTAGCATTTCATAAGAAATTACGTATAGCTCACGTAGAGGCAGGGGTTCGTACATTTAACATGTATTCACCTTTTCCGGAAGAATTTAACCGTAAAACTATATCTCCAATGGCCACATATCACTTTGCGCCAACAGAAAATAACCGTAGAAATCTATTAAATGAAGGCATTAACAATTCCCGCATTTTTGTGACCGGAAATACTGTCATTGATTCTGCTATATACCTCGAACCGTCTAATAAAACAAAATATCCAAAAGAGTTGAATGGCCGACAGGCGGATATTTTAGTTCTTCTTACAATTCATAGGCGAGAACATATTGGTAGAATGGACCGTTTATACAACTCAATTGCATCTGTTAAATGTACAAAATGTTTATTTGTTGTTCCCGTTCATCAAAATCCACATGCAACCAAGGCTGCACGAACTATCTGTAGTCAGGATTCTAGATTTCTGTGTATTTCACCCTTACCTTACGAAGAACTTCATTGGATGTTAAGTCATTCAAAGTTTATATTAACTGATTCGGGTGGAATACAGGAAGAGGCAACTTGGTACAACGTACCAACACTAGTTCTAAGAAAAGATACTGAACGTAGTGAAGCGATAACAGCTGGCATTGCCAAACTTGTTGACGAACTAACAATAAAACCAAGTATCACATATATCATAGAAAATATCAACAAAAGAAATAAAAATAAAGTATTTCCGTATGGAGACGGGAATGCAGCAGAACGTATTTGTAATAGTTTACAAACTAACAAACTTCCAACTGCAAGTATCGCAATACGGCCTATTGTGAACAAAAGCAACACATCAAATGTTCATCAAGTTGAAATAAGTCCTAATTATTTCGATCGATTTAAAGACAGTTTTAAGCCATCAATTGCTGTAGTCCTACAAGTGTTTAAGCCTAAAACACTACAAAAACAGTTAGAAGCCGCCTCTAAGCAAACACTGATACAAAGTAATATTGTCGTCGTTCAAAATGGCTTCTATGTAAATGTATCGGCAATAATACAACAGTTCCGAGTGCAGCATCCTGATATTGAAATACAACATATAGCTTCAAGTAAAAATCTACGATTTCATGGCAGATTTCACATTGCGTACATGCTAGAGGAAGATTATGTATCTGTTTGGGATGACGACATATTACCAAGAACCGAATGGCTGGCTTATTGTGTGGATTATTCTAGGACACATGAGCATGGGTTAGTTGGAGCTAATGGAAGAACATTTGAAAGCGTCGATCTTGGTAAAAATAAAGTCATTCAAAGACAGTATACTGGAAAAAACCATTTTGTCGGCCATACTTGGACAATGCCAAGAGTTTATCTTAGATATTATTTGAACATGGAACCAGTTTCACGTTACACCGGTGAAGATGTACAGATTGCATATGCATTACAACAATATGGAATTGATTCATGCACACCACCATTCAAAGGTGAGAGATCAGTTTCAGATCTTAAGGAGTATATAAACTCTAATTCGTCTTTCAGAACGAATCAAGTGCCGAGAGAGTTGTTATTTTGTACACTTTTAAGACACAATTTCAAATTTCTGCAATGTAAAAATTGTAACGATAAGAATGTTCTAGATAAATGTATTGAACATACCAAAGCATCAGCAGAAGGCATAGTGAGAGACCGGTTAAATTTAGATAAGAAAAATAATGTGTATTCATGGTCATGAAATAAAAGTTTAAATGTGCCATTTTTTAAATTGGAATGCTAACCAATCAAACGTCTTTAAATAATAATGTTCAGCTTTATATGCTACGACTTGTTAAGGTCAACTATTGTTTTATGAGACGGCAAATAGCAAAGAAAATGTGCTATGAAAATGCTATGCACTTGACACTTGTTTTTTTACAAGAAAACAATTTTGTCTCCCTATACGGAAAAATAGTCTTGCCCTGTTATGTGTTTTCCCCTTTTTTAAAGTTATATTCGGAATACGTTAAGTTCTTAAAAAATGTCATGCGAAACCATGATGTTAAACTTAGAAGAATGAACAAACAAAAAGTGGAGAGGGGGGTCTCTTTCAAAATAGTACTTTGCTATACAACTGGTATCACACATGTCAACTGTTCCTAAAATTTTAATCCTACAATTGTGTGTATATTGACACAACATTTGCCCTGCTAATGCACTGTCCATGGTCGTGCAGTAGTTCATATGTTGACACAACATTGGCCCTGCTAATGTACTGTCCATGGTCGTGCAGTAGTTCATATATTGACACAACATTGGCCCTGCTAATGTACTGTTCAAGGTGGTGCAGTAGATCATATATTGACACAACATTGGCCCTGCTAATGTACTGTTCAAGGTCGTGCAGTAGTTCATATATTGACACAACATTGGCCCTGATAATGTACTGTTCAAGGTCGTGCAGTAGTTCATATATTGACACAACATTGGCCCTGCTAATGTACTGTTCAAGGTCGTGCAGTAGATCATATATTGACACAGCATTGGCCCTCCTAATGTACTGTTCAAGGTCGTGCAGTAGTTCATATATTGACACAACATTGGCCCTGCTAATGTACTGTTCAAGGTCGTGCAGTAGTTCATATATTGACACAATATTGGCCCTGCTAATGTACTGTTCAAGGTCGTGCAGTAGTTAATATATTGAAACAACATTGGCCCTGCTAATGTACTGTTCCAGGTCGTGCAGGAATTAATATATTGACACAACATTGGCCCTGCTAATGTACTGTTCATGGTCGTGCAGTAGTTCATATATTGACACAACATTGGCCCTGTTAATGTACTGTTCAAGGTCGTGCAGTAGTGCATATATTGACACAACATTGGCCCTGCTAATGTACTGTTCAAGGTCGTGCAGTAGTTCATATTTGTGATATTGTATTGTGTTGGCTTTTTGTGTGGAGTACTTGTTTTTTTACTTGTGTGTTTATATATATGTACTGTCGTTAGAGATCTACCTATTATAAAGGGGAGAGGATAGGGATCTCATTAACTAGCTCAGATCGCGAAAGTTGTGTGCATGTTCTATGAAAAATTTCCATCGTCATTTGTTGTGGTCTTTTTTCTTGTGTTTTGTGAGGATTTGAGGGGAGGGCGATTGTTGTTTTTGTTTTGTTGATATTGGTTTAACTGTTGACGATCACTGTTAAAACTTTCTATGCATAATACGACAATCACTTCAGTTTAAAACCAAACTCCAACTTTACAGATGTACTGTAAACCCATCTATAAATGTAATCCTGGGTTCGATGCCCGGTCGGATCAAACCACAAATAACAAAAATATATATGCTGCTTCTCCTCTCCTTTAATCACACGGTTTCAATGCGTACGAAAAACCGCACCGATGGCGTAATGGTTAGTGTGCTCGCTTAGAGTGTGGTAGAACGCGGGTTCGAGTCCCGGTCGGGTCAAACCAAATACTATTAAATTGGTGGTTGCTTCTCCGCTAAGCACGCAGCATTAAGGAGTAAGAGCAAAGTCTGGTTGGCTCGGAATCGGAATAATGTGTCCGAGTGGAGCAACACGTCTACCCCCTGCATTATCTATCAGTGAACTAGCACTCGTCATAATCCTACTGATAATTAACATTCCCGCCATGATATTGCTGAAAAATTGCTGAATTGACGTTTAACACTCACTCACTCACTCACTCACTCACTCACGCACGCACGTTAACGATAGTTTTGGGTATTTTTTTGTCAAAAATAGAGCACCAATCGTATCTTTTGCAGCATAACTGTTTAATGATAGCTTAAATAAATCATTTATGGACAGTTAATTTTTTTTTAGCAAAATCGTAGACAATATGCCTTTAAATAAATACAAACTACGATTGTATACAACAAAACAAATTACATATGCCAATTTAAATTACATATGATATCGAAGATACTTTAAAATTGTACATTTCAACCAGTAATAAGAAATGCATTAGCACACACAGTCTAAAATATGATTTATGATTAAGATAACATATTTCAATCAAGCATGCATTAAAGGACATCTGTATTTAACAAATCTATGTTTTTATAAGGATGATTATAATTTTCCCATTTAATGAATAACACAAATATTTTGTACCTGTATATAAAGGACAAGTGCTCATAAAGGGCTGCCCCGATATAACTGATATATTATTGAAATTGGCGTTAAACACCACAACCCTATTGCCCCATAAAGGGCTGATATTTGTCAGGTTCCAATCGGTGCCCCTAATATACAGGTATGACATTATTTTACATTTTATGCTTGATTTATTGTGTTTAATGCCACTTTCAGCAATATTTCAGCTATATCATGGCGACCAATTTTAGTGGTGGAAGAAGCCTGAGTACCCGGAAAAAACCACCTACCATGGGTAAGCAACTGGTAAACTTTATCACTTGTGGCTGCGAGTTGATTGCACTCTTTTTGTAATTTACAAAGCCGAGCGCGAACCCACGCCGTATTGGTGATAGACTTGTATTATTTGTTAGGTAATCCAACTACCTAACTCATTGAGTCATCCGGGCCCTACAACTACCTAACTCATTAAGCCATCTGGGCCCTACAACTACCCAACTCATTGAGCCACCCGGGCCCTCACCATTTTATGAGGAACCATCGTGAAATACATGTAACATAACAAGTATATTCAATGCCAAAAATCGTTATTAAAAGGTTAAAGCCAATATAATCAAATATAATTTAACAGAAAAAACTTTGAAATAACCAGACACAGGACAAATCCATAAAAACATTGGTAAAATAAAGAAAAGGAACGACACTTTGTTGTTGTTATTCATATAACAATAACCATGATAAAGTGAACGTAAAGGAACGACACTTTGTTGTTGTTATTCATATAACAATCACCATGATAAAGTGAACGTAAAGGAACGACACTTTGTTGTTGTTATTCATATAACAATCACCATGATAAAGTGAACGTAAAGGAACGACACTTTGTTGTTGTTTTTCATGTAACAATCACCATGATAAGTGAACGTAAAGGAACGACACTTTGTTGTTGTTATTCATATAACAATCACCATGATAAAGTGAACGTAAAGGAACGACACTTTGTTGTTGTTATTCATATAACAATCACCATGATAAAGTGAACGTAAATGAACGACACTTTGTTGTTGTTATTCATATAACAATCACCATGATAAAGTGAACGTAAAGGAACGACACTTTGTGGCAATCGGTGGATCTCAGAGAAAATCACTAATATCACTAATATCTTTATTTCTCATAACCAAATGACATGATAAAGAGACAATTCACTGACAAACGTGATCATATAAATTTGTATCGAGTACACCCTGACCTGCGGGAAACGAGTTCACAATTTTAGTGGTAATAGGCACTGAATGTTCAGGTACACGTAGCTGTAATTGTAACTAATGTACCACCACGACCACGGTAGTTTCTCGTTTTTATGAATGGTGTATTTCACAGTTATGTCAAGAATCGCAGTAGAGTTTTAAGCTTCCCCGACCCAACGCAAAGTTGTGTGTGAGTTATTGTCATCTCTTTGTGTCCGCCGTCTTCGTCCGTAATCATTTAAATTTTAATATTCTCACTGGGTAATAATAGAGATATATCTATTTATAATACAGATAAATGTATATAAAGAAAATAACATAGATTGTATACACATTTCTCCCTTAGGTCTCCAAACATCTCAATTAGACTGTTCAATGATAAATAGAGCTTTGTGTATTTAAAACACAAATATCTCTATTATTGGAAGTTCAGATATCTCTATTGTTCAGTGAATAGATATATCTCTGATTTTATTACAGATACTTAATATAAGATATTAAAATATATGTACTTTTGTTTATGAGTTGAAATACTGCTCACTTGATTTGTTAATGGTATCAAACGCGGTCAGTTTTATTGGTAAAGAAAATCGGAATACCCGGAGAAAACCACCTACCTGTCGCAAGTCTTCATCACATAATGTTGTATCGAATACAACTCGCCATGAACGGGTTTCGAACTCACAACTTTAGTGGTAATATTCACTGATTACACAGATAGTTGTAAATCCAACTACCGTAAGTTTTTGATCACGCCCACGATGACCCCCTGTTCACTTGACATTTTATATATCGATCAACATCGCTGAAATAATGTTAACTTGACGTTAAATAACAATCTATCAACCAATATAGCTGAAATAATGTTGACTTGACATTAGACAGCAATCTATCAATCAATATAGCTGAAATACTGCTTACTTGACGTTAAGCAACAATCTATCAATCAATATAGCTGAAATACTGCTGACTTGACGTTAATCAACAATATATCAATCAATATAGCTGAAATACTGCTAACTTGACGTTAAGCAACAATCTATCAATCAATATAGCTGAAATACTGATAGCTTGACGTTAAACAGCAATATATCAATCAATATATCTGAAATACTGCTAACTTGACGTTAAGCAGCAATATATCAATCAATATAGTTGAAATACTGTTAGCTTGACGTTAAATAACAATCTATCAATCAACATAGCTGAAATACTGCTCACTTGACGTTAAACAGCAATCTATCGATCAATATATCTGAAATACTGCTAACTTGACGTTAAGCAACAATCTATCAATCAATATAGCTGAAATACTGCTGACTTGACGTTAAACAGCAATCTATCAATCAATATATCTGAAATACTGCTAATTTAACGTTAAGCAACAATCTATCAATCAATATAGCTGAAATACTGCTGACTTGACGTTAAACAGCAATCTATCAATCAATATATCTGAAATACTGCTAACTTAATGTTAAGCAACAATCTATCAATCAATATAGTTGAAATACTGTTAGCTTGACGTTAAACAGCAATCTATCAATCAATATAGCTCAAATACGGTTATCTTGACCTTCAACAACAATCTATCAATCAATATAGTTGAAATACTGTTAGCTTGACGTTAAACAGCAATCTATCAATCAATATAGCTGAAATACTGCTAACTTGAAGTTAAGCAACAAGCTATCAATCAATATAGCTGAAATACTGCTAACTTGACGTTAAACAACATTCTATCAATCAATATAGCTCAAATACGGTTATCTTGACCTTCAACAACAATCTATCAATCAATATAGCTGAAATACTGCCAACTTGACGTTAAATAACTATATATCAATCAATATAGCTGAAATACTGCTCATTTGACGTTAAGCAACGATTGATTAACAATCCATATAAAATCAAAATTAGATTGCATCATACTGCTTTTATTTCAATTTACGGTTAATTTTTGATGGCGTTGAATAATATTATGGGTCACTTCAATAATTTTATTTTGCCTTGCTGTGGAATATCTAATACAAAACTTTAATTGTTTAACGCCAACTCTGCAATTTTTCAGATATATCATGGCGAGAACAAGTTAATTTTCAATGAGATGATGAGATAAGGTAGGGTAGGGTTGGGGTTATGGTTATTTTTGAGGGTTAGGGCTAGGAGTTAGGAGTTAAGTGATAGGGCTAGGGTTAGGGTTTAGGGTTAGGCTTACGGGTTAGGGCTAGCGATTAGGGCTAGGCTTAGGGTTTAGGAGTTAGGTTTAGTTAGGGTGAGGGTTAGGGTTAGGGGTTAGGCTTAGGGTTAGGGTTAGTTAGGGTTAGGGTTAGGGTTACGAGGTTGGGTTAGGGTATGGTAAGGTGAGGATTAGGGTTAGCGTTATGGTAGTTTTTGATTTAGGGTTAGGATAATGTTAGGGTAAAGGGTAGGGAAGGGTTAGGTATTAGGGGTAGGGGTTAGGGTTAGGTAAGGTTTAAGGTTAGGGAAGTCTACAGTGTTAGGGTTAAGGTTCGGGGTTAGGATTAGGGATAGGTTTAGGATTAGGGTTAGAGCTTAGGTTACTTAGGGTTAGGGTTTAGGATATTTAGAGTTAGGGATAGGGCTAGGGTTCGGGTTAGGGGTTAGGATAGGATTATGGTTAAGGTTAGGGGTTAAGGATTAGGGTTAGGCTTAGTGTTAGGGTTAAGGTTTAGAGTTGGGGTTAGGGTCGGGTTGGGTTAGGGTTAGACTTGGTGTTAGGGTTAGCGTTAGGGTTAGAGTAAGGGTAGGGTTAGGGTTAGGATTAGGGTTATGGGATAAGGGTAGAGTTAGAGTTAGTAGAGTAGAGTAGGGTAGGGTAGGGTAGGGTAGGGTAAGGGTTAGGGTTAGAGTTAGTGTTAGGGTAAGGTATTGGTAGGGTAGGGTAAGATTAGGGTTAATGTTAGGGCTATGGTTAGCAATAGGGTTTAGGGTAAGGGGTTAATGTTTAGGGTTACGCTAGAGTAGAGGGTTAGGATTAGGGTTAGGCTTAGGGCTAGGGTTAGGGTTTAGGGATTAGTGTTAGGGTTAGGTTAGGGTTAGGGGTAGAAGATTGGGTTAGGGCTAGGATTAGGTTTGGGTTAGGGTTAGAGTTAGGTTTAGGGATTGTGGTTAACGTTAGGGTTGAGGGTTAGTAAGGGTTATGGTTTGGTTAGGGTAAGGGTTATGGTTAAGGTTAGGGTAGGGTAGAGGGTTAGGGTTAGCCTTAAGGTTAGGATTAGGGTTATGTTTAGGGTTTAAGGTTAGGGTTAGGCTTACTTAGGGTTAGGGTTAGGGATATGGTTAGGCTTAGGGTTAGGGTTAGTGTTAGTTTTAGGGTTAGAGTTTTGAGTTAGGATTAGGTTGAGGGTTTAGGGGTTAGGGTTAGAATTAGGCTAGGGTAAGGTAGGCTTAGGGTTAGTGTTAGGTGAGGGTTAGCGTTATGGTAGGGTAGCTTTAGAGTTAGGGTTAGAGTCAGGGCTAGGGGTTAAGGGTTAGGGATAGGGTTAGGGTTAGGATAGGCTTAGGTTTAGGGGTTAAGGTTAGGGCTAGGAATAGGTTAGGGTTAGGGTTAGAATTAGAGTTAGGATTATGGTTAAGATGAGGGCTTAGGGATTAGGGGTTAGGGTTAGGATTTATGGTTAAGGTGAGGGTTAGGATAAGGAATAGGATTGAGGGTTAGATTTAGAGTTAGGGTTAGGTTAGGGTTACGGTTAGGGGTAGGGATTAAGGTGAAGGCCATGGTTATTTTAGGGCTTTAGGGTTACGGTTAGAGTAGGGTAAAGGGTTATGGTAAATGTTAGGTGTTAGGATTAGGGCTATGCTTAGGGCTTAGGGTGAGGGGTAGGCGTTGGGAATAGGGTTAGGGTTTACGGGGCAGGGTTAGGGTTAGGGTAAGGGTTAGGGTTAGGTTAGTGTTAGGGTTTGGGTGATGGCTAAGATTAGTGTCTAGGGTTAGGGTTAGGGAAGGGCTAGGGTTAGTGTTAGGGTAATTGTTAGGGGTAAGGGTTAGGATTAGGGTGAGGTTTACGGGTTACTGTTAGGGTTAGGGTAGGGATAGGGGTAACAGTGTGACGGGGTTTCGTAAGGGTTAGGGTTAGGATTAGGTTAGGATTAGGGTAAGGTTAGAGTTAGGGTTAAGGTCATGGTTAGTGATAGCGGTTAGTTTTAAGGTTAAGGTTAGTGGTTAGGATTTGGGTTATACTTAGGATTTAGGGTTAAGGGTTAGGGATAGGGTTAGGGTGTACGGGGCAGGCTTAGGGTAAGGGTTAGGTTAGGGTTAGGGTTAAGGTCATGGTTAGTGATAGCGGTTAGTTTTAAGGTTAAGATTAGTGGTTAGGATTTGGGTTATACTTAGGATTTAGGGTTAAGGGTTAGGGATAGGGTTAGGGTGTACGGGGCAGGCTTAGGGTAAGGGTTAGGGTTAGGGTTTAGGGGTTAAGGTTCAGGTTAGGATTAGGGTTGGGGTTAGGGTTAGGGTTAGGTTAGGGTTAGGTTAGGTTAGGGTTAGGGTTATGGTTAGATGGTAGGAATATGGTAAGGCTTAGGGTTAGAGTTAGGGTAGGATAGGGTAAGGGTTAGGGTAGGGTACGGTTAGAGTTAGGCTTAGGATTAGGGTTAGGGCTTATGTTTATGGTTATGGATAGGGTTAGGGTTAGTTTTAGAGTTAGAGGGTTAGAGGGTTAGGGTTAAGTATTAGCGTTAAGTTTGGGGTTAGGGTTAGGGTTAGGGATTGGGATTAGGGTTAGGGTTATGATACGTGTTAGGGCTAATGCTAGGGGGTTAGGGTTAGGTTTAGGGTTAGGATTAGGATTTGGGGTTAGGGTTAGGGTTATGGTTAGGGTTGGGGTAAGGGTTAGGGTTAGAGTAAAGGCTAGGGCTAGGGTTACGTTTATGGTATGGTTAAGGTTAGGGTTATTGTTAGATTTTGGGTTAGGGTTAGGGTTAGGTTAAGGGTTATGGGGTTAGGGTTAGGCTTAGGGTATTATTACGTTTAAAGGGATTATGGTTAGGGTTAGAAATAGGGCTAGGGTTTGGGTTACGATTAAGATATGGTTAGGGTTAGGGTTAGGGTTAAGTTTGGGTTAGGGTTAGTGTTAGGGTTAGGGTTAGGGTTAGGGTAGGGTAGGATAGTGTAGGTTAGGGTAGGATATGGTAGCATGGGGTAGGGTAGGGGAAGGTAGAATAGGGTTAGGGTTAATGTTAAGAAAAGGATTAAGGTTAGTGTAGGGGTAGGGGTGGGGTTTGGGTAGGGTAGGTTTAGGCTTAGGGTTAGGGTGATGGATAAGGTAGGGTATTTTTAGCGTTAGGGATACGGTTATGATAGAGGGTAGGGCAGGGTTAGGGTTAGGGTTAGGATTAGAGTTAACATTAGGGTTATGGTTAGGGTAGGGTAGAGGATTAAGGTTAGGGATAGGGTACGTTTAGGGATAGGGTTAGCGTAAGATTAGGGTTAGGGTTAAGGTTTTGGTTGATGGTTACGATTAAGGTTAGGGTTAGGGTTAGGATTAAGGGGTTAGGGTTAAGGTTTTGGTCTAGGGTTATGGTTAGGATTATGGTTAGGGTTAGGGTTAGAGTTAGAGAATTAAGGTTAGGGTTTAGTGTTAGGGTTAGGTAAGGGGTTAGGGTTAGGGTTAGGGATATGGGTTAGGGTTAGGGTTAGATTAAGGGTTAGGGCTTGTGTTAGGGGTTGAGGGTTAAGGTTAGGATTAGGGTTAGAGTTACGGTCAGGGGTGTTAGGGTTATGGATAGGGTTAGGGCTGGGGGGTTAGGATTAGGGTTAGGGTTAGCATTAGGGTTAGAGTTAGGGTTAGGGTTAGGGTTGCGGGCAGGATAGGATAGGATTAGGGTATGATATGGTAACGGTAATGGTTAGGGTTAGGGTTAGACTTAGGCTTAGGATTAGAGTTAGACTTAGGCTTAGGATTAGGGTTATGGATAATATTAGGGTTATGGATATGGCAGGGTTAGGGTTAGGATAGAGTAGGATTAGGGTTTGGGTAGGTACGGTTATAGCTAGGCCTAGGGCTAGAATTTAGGCTTAGGGTTATGGTTATGATTCAGGTTATTGTTAGGGTTAGAGTTAGGGTTAGGGTTAGGGTTACGGCTAGGGTAGGGTTATGTTTAGGGTAAGGGTAGGATATGGTTAGGGTTAGGGTTAGGTTTAGGATTAGGGTTAGGGATAAGGTTAGGGTTAGGGTACGGTACGGTTAGGGTTAACGAAAGGGTAGATAGTAGTGTAGGGTTAGGGTTAGGGTTAGGATAAGGTTAGGGTAGGGTAAGGTTTCGGTTAAGGTTAGGGCTATGGTTAGGATTAGGGTTTAGGGTTAAGGTTTAGGCTTAGGGTAGTGTAGAGGGTTAGGATAAGGTTAGGGTAGGGTAAGGTTTCGGTTAAGGTTAGGGCTATGGTTAGGATTAGGGTTTAGGGTTAAGGTTTAGGCTTAGGGTAGTGTAGAGGCTTAGGATTAGGGTTAGGCTGAGGGTTAGGGTTAGGGTTTGTTAGGGTTAGAGTTAGGGATACTGTTTGGGGTTAACGTTAGGATTTAGGGTTAGAGTTAGGGATAGGGTTAGGCTAGGTTAGGCTAGTTTAGGTTAGGTTAGGTTAGGTTAGGTTAGGTTAGGTTAGGTTAGGTTAGGTTAGGTTAGGTTAGGTTAGGTTAGGTTAGGTTAGGGTTTGCTTTGGGTTAATGTTAAGTGTAAGTTTAGGGTTAGGCGTAGGGTTAGGGTTAGGGATTAGGGTTAGGGTTAAGGCAAAGCTTAGGGATAGGGTTAGAGTTTTTAGTTAGAATTAGGTTTAGGGCTTAGGGTTAGGGGTATGGTTAGGGGTAGGGTTAGGTTAGGGTATGGTAGGGTTAGGGATAGTGCTAGGTAAGGGTTAGCGTTATGGTAGGGTAGGGTAGGAATAGTGTTGGGTGTTAGAGATAGAGTCAAGGCTAGAGGTTAAGGGTTGGGAATAGGGTTAGAATTAAGGCTTAGGGTTAGTATAGGATTAGGATTAGGAGTTAGGGTTAGGGTTATGTTTGGGTAAGGGCTTGGTTAGCGTTAGGGTAAGGGTTAGGGGTTAGGGGTTAGGTTAGGGCTAGGATTAGGTCAGGGGTTAGGGTTAGGATTAGGGTTATTGTTCAGGGTTAGGGTTTCGGCAAAGGTAGGGTTATGTTTAGGGTTAGGGTGGGATTTGGTTAGGCTTATGGTTAGGTTTAGGATTATGATTAGGGGTTAGGGTTAAGATTTATGGTTAAGGTTAGGGTTAGGGTAAGGAATAGGGTTGAGGGTTAGAGTTAGAGTTAGGGTTAGATTAGGGTTGCGGTTAAGGTTATGGTTAGGGTAGGGTAAAGGGTTAGGGTTACAATTAAAGTTAGGGGTTAGGATTAGAGTTATGGTTAGGGGTTAGGATTAGAGTTAGGGGTTATGAATAGGGTTAGGGTTTACGGGGTAGGGTTAGGGTTATGGCTAGGGTTAGGTTAGGGTTAGGGTTAGGGCTTCGGTTAGGGTTAAGGTTGGGGTTAAGGTTAGGGTTAGGTTTAGGGTTAAGGAAGGGTTAGGGCTATGAATAGGTTTGGGTTAGGGTTAGTTAGGGTTAGGGTTAGGGTAAGGGTTAGGGTTAGGGTACGGTACGGTTAGGGTTAGCGAAAGGGTAGATAGTAGTGTAGGGTTAGGGTTAGGGCTAGGATAAGGTTAGGGTAGGGTAAGGTTTCGGTTAAGGTTAGGGCTATGGTTAGGATTAGGGTTTAGGGTTAAGGTTTAGGCTTAGGGTAGTGTAGAGGCTTAGGATTAGGGTTAGGCTGAGGGTTAGGGTTAGAGTTTGTTAGGGTTAGAGTTAGGGATACTGTTTGGGGTTAACGTTAGGATTTAGGGTTAGAGTTAGGGATAGGGTTAGGCTAGGTTAGGCTAGATTAGGTTAGGTTAGGTTAGGTTAGGTTAGGTTAGGTGAGGTTAGGTTAGGTTAGGTGAGGTGAGGTGAGGTGAGGTGAG
>MJUT01038131.1:4752-17413 GCA_002080005.1 Gigantidas platifrons
GTCGGTAATCTCTGTATTTTGTAAGCTTTGTCAGTGGTACTCGACACCAATTTTGTCCTACGAATAATGGTGTTCAACCAACATATCACATCTTCTTAGCCAGTAGTCAGTTAGCAACGAACAGTTATTGACCACTGCTATTATGCTATCCATGTTTATGTTGTCATAGTGTGTAGTTTATTTTAGAGTTGAAACTAATCTGTGAAAGTTTTTATTTTAATTGTTTGCTAACATCTGTATTGTTGTTGGATATTCAATTATCAAGAGGGAGAAGGTTGGGATCCAAATAACATGTTTAATACCCGGGCACTTTTTATAATACCCGCGCATTTTTGTTCATATCCCATCCGTCGAAAAACAAACTCATTAATGGCGTCGCTGGTAAAAGCACGGGTCACATAATTCTAATTTGAAAATGTTGACATTTTCGTCGGTCACGAAAATTGTAGAACAAAGACCTCGTTTATTTATACCGTAGAAAATATCGGAACGTCTTATATTGTTTTCTTTTCAGCAATAATTACTTCCATGATTTGTTTATTAGATTTGTGCTAAAACGGGAGATTATTATTAAATTTTTGATGATTTACAGGGTGACCCCCTCGATGGAATGTCACCATCGCATTGAAATAAAATGCAAATATATTAAGTTTGCAGTAGAGTGACAATCCCAAACTTCACACTGCGCTAGGTTATATATTTATTTAACGAAATGTTTATCTGGTACATGTTTTTATCTTTTAATATGATTTTCTGCCAGCTTTTAGTGCCGAAAGTTTGTCGGTCAAGAAAGATAACTCCGTATGAATTTTGTATTTCTAAAAATAAATTTAGAACTAACCGAATGACTTAAAATATATTAAGTTTGCAGTAGATTGACATTCCCAAACTTCACACTGTGCTAGATTATATATTTATTTAACGAAATGTTTCTCTGGTTTTTTATTCATTAATATGAGTTTGTTTCAGCTTTTTAATGCCGAAAAATTGTCAGTCAAGAAAGATAACTCAGAATGAATTGTGTATTTCTAAAAATAAATCTAGAACTAACCCAATGACTTAAAAACACGCTGTGCACACATGTTAATGCCGTTGATGGCTGCTATTTTGATAGCATATGCATATAATTAACAATGTTCGAACAACAAATTTTGGAATATACAGACATCAATAAATTGTCTCATATCCCCCCTTTTGTAAAAGAAAGAATAGTTGACTAAAATTGTATTGGTGGATCACTGTGAAAACTTTGAATTTTTATTTTCACAGGCCCCTTAGCGATTCAACAAAAAACATTTATATATGCTTTTGATGAATCATGAGCAGAACTGTTTAATTTTTGTATAGAAATAAAATTCAATGATTATTTTTTTAAGATAAAAAAAATGCATGCATATTAATTTTCAAGTGTATTTCTTTTCCATAAACAAGGATTATTTGGTTCTAAATCCTTGCCATAAATTATTAACCGAGTAAAACGTTTATAAATTTGATGAAAGTTGAACAAATCCTATGAATTATTAATTTAATAGAAAATGAGATGTAAAAAAAAAAACAATGAAGTATCACCAGACTGACAGATAGCAACCAATTGATAAATTCACTCAAATCACTGAGTTTATAATGTCAAAATAAGAGAAATTTAATTAAAGCACAATATTCAAAGAAACAAAAAAAAATCAAAGAAACAAAGAACAAAAAATATCTATAGTTCAATACTTATTTCATTGTTCATTGATTTTTACTTGCAGCTCAGGGTTTCTGCAATACTCAGACATGTTCAGCATTTCACATCAGTCATGCCTTAATAATGTAGCAAAAAAAATGTCCTATAAGTTTTAAAAATTTAGGCCATTTCTAAAATCTTTAGGTCAATGAACTAAAAATTTCCCCAATCTGAAACCCTGCAGTTGCTCGAGCAGTTGCTAAATAGAGTATATTAAGATGAGAATGGAAAAAAGTCACAACTGCGAATAAGACATTAAGCTTTATGTTTTGCTACTTGGCTGCTGCATAAAGGTAGTACTGGTTCTTTCAGTGATTTAATTAAGGCTAGTGACACCGATCATGTATTCGATTTATTCACCAACATTGAACCAACCTTGGTACGGGGCAAATATTTTTCATCCCCAATTAATTCTGAATGTTCATTTTTTTTCACTGGGTTTTGGGAAAGCTGGCTGTATTGTAGTTCAATTGAAACCAGATCTATATTTTCCATGCACAACTTTTAGCATAACTTTGATTTTTATCAAGGTTGTCAAATGAAGCAATAGCAAAGCGGCTAGAATTGATAACTTCATTTTGCTCTGATTATATGTCATTACATTTGCTAGAAATAAATCTACTCAAGGAGTCCTTTCAAATACCAGCACCAATTCTAACAATTATAGATATCAAATAGAAAACTCACTATATTTGTCCGCAATGTTAGTTAGAAGTAAGTGCAGAGGTTCAACACAATGCAAGTTCTGAGCATTAAAACTGCAACTGGCTATGAACAGTCAAGGGAAGAGCCTTATATTGGAATCGTCAGTACCAATGTACAGTGTGTCCAATTTGAACCAACTATGTCTAAGCATTGTTTCTTCCTGTTCATTTGCTGTAGGTCTGTCAATAAAATTCCACAAAACTGGATCTATATTCTGAATTTCATCAATTAAATTGAATGAATGAATATTAGGGATACCACTTGTTTTCACTCATGAGGAAACGTAAGATTTTACACGCTGACTTGTTGCTTTCAAAGAGTTGTCAAGATAATTAATTCTGTCACCTGACGACTCCTCTATAACTGAACTAATTTTTCTAGCTAGAGCATCATTGTTTGCTTTCAGTTCTGATGTTACCTTTTGTTGCTTTACAAGTGCCAAATGCAAACACTCAAGCAAGTTTGTACCATTTCTATACAACATTCTACCCATTTTCCTTTGATGTGGTACAAAGTGTAAAAGTGAAGGCCCTAATCTACATTTTAACATCCTTAACAGCCAATTTGAATCATGTTTGATCTTCTTCATATCATGAGCATATAAAGGGAAAAACACAGACTGACTTGCAGTTTTGTCAAATAAATCTTCAAATTTTTTGTACACATTTGGCAACAATAAAGCCTTATCCTGCTTCATTGCATTATGAAGTCTTATGTCGCATCTGCAACAAATGCAGTCATCATCTGCATACCTGTATTTTCTTTGTGCATAATCATAGAAAACTGGGTTTTGGATCTTTCTTCTTTTCAACGAAATGAACATAGCAAGATGACTTTGAATAAGGTTCCTTACAATGAACACAGAACCCAGGGTCCCTGCCACTGTGGGCCTCAGAACAGTTTTTTTTTGGGGACATTACTAGTCAACTATGGTAAAATCACAGTCTTGCAAAATACACAGTTGTTCAATCAATTAAATATCATATATACAGGTACATACAGATAACAAATTTAGCCTACCATCTATATTTATAACGATTTTTAACACACACACTGGCTAGTTTTTGTTCGAGTCACATTGTAAATTACCTGTTATACATAAATTTCATAATTCATTTGCAGAAGAAAATCATGTAAAAGTCAGCATTCCTAAATATATATTTGATAAACAAATTACTTGTACCTTTGAAATAATCGCCACATTAGATATGTACAAGACAGAAAACGGAAAAGAGTCTAAGCAAAGTGTATTGATGAGACGGGGGGAAATGGGGTCGTAATTTGATGTCAACAATGCAGTTTTCGTGTAAACTTTTGATAAAAATGTAAAGATATTAATAAATCTAATAAAAGGCAGACATATGGACACTCCATGGGTGTTTTGAGGGAGAAATGTTCACCAAAATGGGCAAATTTTACACTAAAACACGGCGAAAATTAATTAAAAAACATGCCTCGTCGAATTTTCTTTCAGGAATGAATTCTGTTGGGGGTGACGGAATTTCCAATTGAGAGAACATTTTCTATTGGATGATGATGCTATATTACGCCTGTATTATAAAATTCATTTCTTAATATATATTTCTGTCAGCTTTTTCATTGGCCGAAAAATGTAAACAAACCGAACGTCGTGTTTTTACACATTCAAGAATGCACGATTCGAAACACGTTTTTTACTAATATAAACCTCCGTCGCTTCTCTGATATAGCCAGTCATTGCAAAAAATATATAAATATTTTATAGAAATCACGTTTCTATCACATTTTTTGTCTATTTAATACTTTATTTCACGTTTATCCTACTACAGCGCAAATGAACAATTTTTCGGGACTTGTAAAGCGGCACCTAGCGGGATTTTTTTCCGGTTGTCGCCCCCTGACTGCGTTGTTTTAGAATCAGTAGCTGTAATGGTCAAATCGTGGGCTTGCTTTCCGACTGCATCGAGAACCTGAATTTCCAAAGTCAGACAGCACGGTCTTTTTCTGTTCAATGTTTTTTTTAGGTAAAATGTGGTTATGTTTTGTGGATATTGGAATTGTCTACCATTGTTTAAAGTATCTTTTCAATAACAGTGCAGAGCACACCTCATATCCCCTCTATATAAACTTACAACCATACCGTACAGTATTTTCCATCTACTAGTTTATATACACAACGATAATAATATGATCTGGATACAGCACAGATGGGGCATTTATCGGTACTCTGGGACTTGGACTATTATCGCTCGGAATACGGGAATTCCCCATTTCAGTATCCAGAGATTCATATTTCATATATTGAGATTCGGGATTGCAGTGTTTTTATGTTCGGGAATTCAGTATGTAAAGTTTTTGAAGTATGAGATTACTGGAGCATGTCTGGATATTATATGAAAATGTTTATATGTATGTAATTCGTTTTAAATTTACGGACAAAAACATGTTAAAAATAAACCCATTTTACATTGAAGTACCTTTACCAAGCCAGCCAGACAAAGAGCGTAAAGGTGTGTTAGCAGTATCGATTTTGCTTCTGTGTTTATACGATTTGTCTATTAGATTTTAGAACTGTTCCAACAGCGTGCTATTTTATTTTCTCTACCCTTACGTGATGGTTGTGATTCTATTATAACTATGACTAGGTTTAGCCCCGCTACATTTATGTTTCTGTCCCAAGCTAGGATTTATAATCCATTGGATTCTATCGTGGTCGTCTATGTGTGTTGCCAGCATCGATGTTTGTTTCTGTCTTTCTACGATTTGTCTATTAGATTTTAGAACTGTTCCAACAGTGTGTTATTTTATTTTCTCTACCTTTACGTGATGGCTGTGATTCTATTACAGCTATGACTATGCCTAGCCCCGCTACATTTACGTGTCTGTCCTAATCTAGGATTTATAATCCCATTGGATTCTATCGTGGTCGTCTATTTGTGTTTCCAATATCGATTTTTGCTTCTGTGTTTCTATGAATTTTCTATTATATTTTGGAACTTTTCCAACAGTATGGTATTTCATTTTTAATGGTTGTGATTCTATTGTAAAAATGACTAGGTTTAACCCCGCTACTTTCTGTGTCTGTCCCAAGGTAGGATTCATAATCCCATTGTATTCCATCGTGGTTATTTATTTGTCTTCTAGTTTGAGGTTTGGCGAACCATTATTGTATTTCATTTTCAATGTTATCTATATATCTCATTTTCAATATTATCTATATACCTCATTTTCAATGTTATCTATATATCTCAGCAAGAGATTACTAATCCTCTCCCACGTTTTCACAAATGAAAGCGTTAGACGAATCTTAGTCGTCCTACGGCGAAGGTGTATTACTGTATGCATCAAGAAACAACTGTAAACAATGACGATTTGCTTTACAGAAACACGTGTTGGAAGTACACATATGTAAAACTAAGATGGATCCATGTAGGATTTGCCATTAAGGATTCCCAAAATAAGAGCACACAATAATTTCTGGAGACACATTAACTATGTACATGTATTGGTATTATATGCCTTGTACTAGACCACTAAAAATTATACCATGTATGAAGGACTTAACTGACGAAATCCGGGAGAGGACAATGCGCGAGAATATCGGAATTACGTCTAACGCGGCCAATGTTGAAGAGTAGGAATGTTGATCTTAACATATGGTTAGTGGAAATGTCTATAGTGGGGCAGGAACTGCGTACCCTTCCGGAGCACCTGAGTTCACCTCTGGTTTTTAGTGGGGTTCATGTTACTCGATCTTTAGTTTTATGTGTATGTATTCTTGATCATTGTGTGTCCTTTTGTCCTTTTTCTTTTTGTCATTGTGTTATCTGTTCCTCTTCGATATGCGGACTCTGATTACCCCTTTGGTATCTGCAAACTTGACTTAAAGCTTTGTCTTTATATTTCAGGAAAACTTACAATGATTATAAGCAAGCTCTGTTTATTGTTTTTAATCTGTAAGGGAGTAGTGAGCTTTGTGAGGTTGCCATGTCTGACAAATTATTCTAAGGACTTTGAGGATTCTCAGAAAGCCTTGAAAAATCTGGAGTCCAACTTGGGAACGACGATTAAAACTCTTGAGAATGATGTCGAGAAATCCATCAAAGTCATGAAAGATCATCTGGCGACTCTAAAGACCAAAATCAACCAGAAAATAAAGACGTTGAACAAAGATCTACAGATGCTGCAGGATGACAATAAAAGTTTGTAATATGTGTGTTATTATATTATAATCACATTACACTAGGAAAAGTGTCCTTTGGATCACACGTATTAATATGTATTGCTAAATTCGATATAGATATACGTTTTTATTATTTATTCGAATATGACGTGCTGTTTTGACTTTGTAAGCGAAAGTGTATAACAATCCCCGATTTATTATGACTAGTACACGCGCTGATGATCATGACGTATTGGGCTGTTCTATTATACCCTTTTGTTTACAAAGCCAAAACAGCACGTCATAGAAATATTTATGGAAGTGGTAAGTTTGCTGGAGATTTTAATATGGGTACACTATAAAGGAATGTGGATTAACATTTACCGTATATGTCCTATTAGGATAGAAATAATTTATGGAAGGGGTGAGTTTGTTGGAGATTTTAATGTGGGTAACATTATCTGCGCAAATTTTACGCAGATAATGCTACCCATATTAAAATCTCCAAGAAACTTACCCCTTCCATAAATTATTTCTTAATTTTAGTTATAAAATAATTCACTAGTTTTTATTTGTCTACCCGGATTATAAATTTTTTTTTCTTATTCCATAGGTTTTATATTATATTAAGTTCAATATCATGATGTATTTAGTGCTTTTAACACTTTTGCTCATCGAATGTGTATAATTGTTTACACAAATGTATATGACAGGATATAGCTGTAAATGAAGACGTGAGAAAATCTTCGTTTATACTAGTTTAAATATATAAGAAACATCTATTCTCACGTGTGAACACAGTACAATCACTGCATGTATATTGTAATTTTATTGATTAATTGTTCGTTTTTCATCAAGTCCATCTGCAAATATTTCATACGTATTAAGGACGAGGACAAGTTTAATAATATACATAAAGTAAGGAGGAATAGGACATCTAGAGCAACGAATATCTTTATAAAGGAGTGAGGAATCGGACATCTAGAGCAACGAATCTCTTTATAAAGGAGGAAGGAATAGGACATCTAGAGCAACGAATCTCTTTATAGAGGAGGAAGGAATAGGACATCTAGAGCAACGAGTCTCTTTATCTAAGTCTACAAAAGTGGTCTTCAACGAGCAAGGGACGTGACACTCTCTAAGCTACTATAACCCATTCTAGTCCACGGTCAGACTTTCCGTTGTATAACCTGCCAACCTATTAACCCAATAACGGGAACATGAGGACAGTGATATGTATCTCTGCGAGTTGAGCATTGGAAATTGTCACTAGTACTAAGTATTGCAATTTAGTATTATTACATAAGATGAATAATAAAATTGTAGAGCTTGGATGTGAGATCTACACCTACCCTCAAAGTAAATTGTATATTGTCTATAATTACTTGTATTTGCATAAGCAAGTACAATGTTATAGCAATGAACAATAGGATATATATATAGTAACAAAATGACAGAGAACCAAGATAGGGCATAGCAAATTCTTAAGATGTATATTTATTGATTAGTGATTACTTAAGGCTATCTTACTTTGTAAAATGTATTATTTGCTATTCCTCTTACAGATGTTTCATGGAAGAAGCACAATGGGCACTGCTACCATTATGGCACCAAACAAGTACAATGGTTTGCTGCAGAGGTAAGTATATATATGTATAATATTTCATCGGTTTCACCTCTTTCCTCAAAACAAAATAGTTCTGTAATAAATGAGGTATATTTGGAAAATGAAAGCCTCTCCGAGACATTTTTAGGACAAATGTTTCAATCTTGATAGACAAAACAACACTATTTCAAACAAATTTAAAAAGAATTTACATAAATGTAAAATATCATTGAGAGGGAACTATGCAAAAAGATTACAAATTAAAAACAAATAGCAAAATACCAATAAGATAGAACAGTACAGTCAAGTCTTCTTCTGGTAGATAAATAAAAACCATTTAAATTATATAACGTAATAAGAGACCTGACAACTGCGCTTGGAATGGGTCAATATCTCCATGCATGGCGCCCGTCGTGAACAATGATGACATGCACGTCGTGTCAGGTGAATGTTATGGTGGACATTGTAATTCTTTACTTACGAAAAGTTTGGAGATACCAATGGGGCAATCTGAGGAACAAACAATAAAATGTCAAAAAAGGACAAGCAGATAAAGCAAAGTTTTCAGAAAAAAGTAAGAACTGTTGATGGAGCATCTGAGCAACACGAACCTTATTACGAACTAGGAAGTGAAGTCAGGAGTCCCAGGAAATTAAGCAGTTCTACCTTCACTAGTGGCATATGTCAGCCAATTTTTCATTGAAATTTTCTATGTATAAAACAAAATAAAACAAAACAAATGTATGTGACGAATGAATATTGTTTTATGTGGAAATCGTACTGGATTTGACACTACCAAGAATAAGACAAATAACATGGGTGAGGAGATTTCAGTACGAAAAGAAAGCTGGTTGAGATCAGCTCAAATAATATTAAATTATCAAATATTATGCTACGGTGGAATTTGTGACATATTTATTTATTTATTATTGAAAGTTACAGTTCCTAAATAATGTAATTATCATTAAAACTAAGGTGACCATAGTCGATGTTGGCTATCTATCTCGTACAGACCCTTTAGCTATCCTGTTTAGGCCCTTTGGTTTTATTGTTCCCAGATACTTTTAAAATTATTTGGCTTTCGAATATTTCGATATTGAGTGTACCTGATGAAGGCGATTCCAGAAACACCACGTCGCGCGCACTAAATTTGATCTCTACGTTTATATTTGTCCCTAGAATCAGTTTATTTTCACAAATGTTAATATTGATTTAGTGTACGGTACATTTCTGTTGTCAAGCGTCAAGTGAACAGGTTTCAGCTATATTCACGACCAGAACGAGCTTATAAGTAATAGGGCTTATATAAGTCAGATAAAAAGATTGTTAAAGGTCCAGTCGTCCTGGTTTCATTGTCTTTTCTTTTTTTATTTTCTTCATTACATATAAATGGTTGTGTACAATGTATTTTATAGAAATATGGTAATGAACCCTAACACATCTATACAATGTATTTCAGAAAAGATGTAGAGAGATCGGAGGATATCTTGTGAAAGTTGAATCCAAGGCAGAGAACAATTGGATAGCTTCACACAAACCAAACAGTATTATTACATTATTTAAGCTAGATTTTGTTGATGCTACTTATGAAATCGTTATTATTTACTAAGTATACAATGCTCCTTTTTTAAAGTGATTTAACGTAACAGCAAATTTCAAAGAGGAACATAATACACATTAGGAATTTATAAGAGTTGTCTATCCAGTGAATTGTTCAGGTATATCATGACGAGAACCGCTTTATACTAGACTAACACCTTAGTTAGATTTGTATAGTGTTAGCAGACTGAAACAACCCGCGGACACATTAGCCTTATTCCGAGCGAACTAGACTTTGATCGTTCCGCGGAACGCTGTGTGCTTAGCGGAAAAGCAACAAAAACTAATTGTGTGGTCTTTGGTTTAGCCTTATCGGCACGATATACCACACTCGATGGGTAGCGAGAATGACTGAGTAGTTACGATGGTGGAAATGGTATTTATATATGCTCGTATGTCTATATGACCAACCCAATACATGATGGTGATTATTTTTGGTAAAGTTCGAAGTTTATTATTCAAACTAATTAAGAAGGCACAAATAATTCTGCATCTAAAAGCGAAATACAATTTGTAATAGTCATTGCGCTGTACCTGGTCAGATATATATGATAACAATTCTTATTCTCCCGGTTTTGCTAAATACATTTTTATAAAACAAAAATTGAATAGTAAAATCGAGATAATTTACAATGTACAAGAAGCAACCCTTAACATGGTGCATGCATGATGTTTATACAATACGCGACTAATCCTTATGCATTTTACTTATTGTTATTTTTAGTGAGATATGTATTTAATGGTATACAAATACACACTAATGTATTATTATTATATATCAAACATTCAGATGGTCATGGATACTGGCTAGGTCTTACCGATCTTCAAGAACGCACATGGCGTTGGAGTTATGACCAAGCTGTTGCTACCTTTCAAACATGGCTTTCCGGATATGGAAAAAGAGGAACATCATATAATTGTGCTATACACTACAGTACAGGATGGGTTGACGAACCTTGTCACAGCGTCTATTATTTTATTTGTGAGAGTAATTTCTGTAAGTAAAATACAACAACTATGTTACCGCTTTATACCGTCTAGTATATATAACAACGGATGCTGTATGATAAATAATGTATATTTCTCTTATGACATTGCCATAATAGTTTGCACAGATTCAGATTCACTTTGCTTGCATATTTTCGTTGTGCAAAACAAAAACTTCAATCGGGGATATTTACAAAAATAAAAATGTAAATGTAAAAGGTAAAAATTCGGTTAAAACTATCCACACAACTGATTAAAAATTCATCTATTTTTTTTTAAATTAATACCGCTTAACTAAATGGTAATATGTTGTCAACCAAGGATAACCCATGAAGGCATTTTAGCTGATTTCTAATGGAATCATTTATTAAAAAAAAACTTAAGTGGGTATTAAAGATAAACAATAATCAACGAGCGGTAATGTGGGAAAAGAGTTGAATATATTTTAATAACATTTTAAATTTCATATTTTTTCATTGCAGGCAGTAATTGAAGATAATTGAAGTCAAGAACAAGCAGAGATATAATAAATACTAAAACCATGACCTTGTAGTTATAGTCATTCGGTAACTATGATTAGGACTCGGTGATCCTTGTTCTGTACAACAACGTTGCTTACCCCCTCCATCCCCGCCACCGTTTATGTGAGCATCTGTATTTTGCTCGCATACGGAAACCATTTACATGACCTCATCATCTCACGGGATTTTTGGGTCCATAAAACTAGTTTAACCCCGCCACTATTTATTGACATGCCTATGCATAACTTAGAGGTCAACAGTCATGTATGTACATGTTAAGGGTATCCATTCTGGCTCTGTTGCTATGCATAGCTTAGAGGTCATCAGTCATGTATGTACATGTTAAGGGTATCCATTGTGGCTCTGTTTCTACATAGCTTAGAGGTCATCAGTCACGTATGTACATGTTAAGGGTATCCATTGTGGGTCTGTTTCTACATAGCTTAGAGGTCATCAGTCATGTATATACATGTTAAGGGTATCCATTGTGGCTCTGTTTCTACATAGCTTAGAGGTCATCAGTCATGTATGTACATGTTAAGGGTATCCATTGTGGCTCTGTTTTTACATAGCTTAGAGGTCATCAGTCATGTATATACATGTTAAGGGTATCCATTGTGGCTCTGTTTCTACATAGCTTAGAGGTGATCAGTCATGTATGTACATGTTAAAGGTATCCATTGTGACTCTGTTTCTACATAACTTAGAGGTGATCAGTCATGTATGTACATGTTAAAGGTATCCATTGTGGCTCTGTTTCTACATAACTTAGAGGTCATCAGTCATGTATGTACATGTTAAGGGTATCCGTTGTGGCTCTGTTTCTACATAGCTTAGAGGTCATCAGTCATGTATGTACATGTTAAGGGTATCCATTGTGGCTCTGTTTTCACATAGCTTAGAGGTCATCAGTCATGTATATACATGTTAAGGGTATCCATTGTGGCTCTGTTTCTACATAGCTTAGAGGTGATCAGTCATGTATGTACATGTTAAAGGTATCCATTGTGGCTCTGTTTCTACATAACTTAGAGTCATCAGTCATGTATGTACATGTTAAGGGTATCCGTTGTGGCTCTGTTTCTACATAACTTAGAGGTGATCAGTCATGTATGTACATGTTAAAGGTATCCATGGTGACTCTGTTTCTACATAACTTAGAGGTGATCAGTCATGTATGTACATGTTAAAGGTATCCATCGTGGCTCTGTTTCTATACATAACTTAGAGGTGATCAGTCATGTATGTACATGTTAAAGGTATCCATTGTGGCTCTGTTTCTATATAACTTAGAGGTGATCAGTCATGTATGTACGTGTTAAAGGTATCCATAATGACTCTGTTTCTACATAACTTAGAGGTGATCAGTCATGTAT
>MJUT01038131.1:30210-43343 GCA_002080005.1 Gigantidas platifrons
CCATGGTATTTTCAACCCCTACCCATGGTTATTTGGCTTCTCCCTTACCATGGTATATAAAACCCTCCATCTATGGTATATTGGAACCACCTATCCATGGTATTTTGAACCCCTTATCCATGGTATATCAAATCTGTTATCCATGGTATTTCGACCCCCTATCCATGGCATTTTGACCCCTTACCCATGGTATTTTGAACTCCCTACCACTGGTATTTTGAGCCCCTACCCATGGTATTTCAAACACCCTATCCACGATATATCGGACCCTTTACCCATAGTATTTTGACCCCCTACCCATGGTATATCAAACCCCCTATCCATGGAATTTTGACCCATTACCCATGGTATATCGGACCACCTATCCATGGTATTTTCAATCACTACCACTGGTTATTTGGCTTCCCCCTTACCATGGTATATAAAACCCTCCACCTATGGTATATTGGAACCACCTATCCATGGTATTTTGAACCCCTTATCCATGGTATATCAAACCTGTTATCCATGGTATTTTGACCACTTACCCATGGTATATTGAACTCCCTACCAATGGTATTTTGAGCCCCTACCTATGGTATTTCAAACCTCCTATCCACGATATACCGGACCCTCTACCCATAGTATTTTGATCCCCTACCCATGGTATATCAAACCCCCTATCCATGGAATTTTGACCCATTACCCATGGTATATCGGACCACCTATCCATGGTATTTTCAATCCCTACCACTGGTTATTTGGCTTCCTCCTTACCATGGTATATAAAACCCTCCATCTATGGTATATCGGATCCCCTAACCATGGAATTTTGAACCTCCCCCTACCCATGATATATCGGACCTCTATACATGGTAATTTGACTCCTACCCATGGTATATAGATCCCCTATCTATTGTATATTGAACCACATACCCATGGTATTTTGGCCCCCTACCCATGGTATTTTTAGCCTTCTATCCATGGTATTTTGACCTCCCTACCCATGGCATATCGAACCCCTATCCGTGGTATATTGACCCCCCTACCCATGGTATTTTGACCCCTACCCATGATATATCAAACACCCTATCAATGGTATATCAAACTCCTTATACATGGTATTTTGTACCCATGCCCATGGTTATTTGGCGTCCCCCTTACCATGGTATATAAAACCCTCTATATATGGTATATCGGACCTTCCTATGCATAGTATTTTGAACACCTTATCCATGGTATATCAAACCTCTTATCCATGGTATATCGACCCCCTATCCATGGTATTTTGACCCCTTACCCATGGTATATTGAACCACCTACCCATGATATATCAACCCCAACCCATAGTATTTTGACCACTTACCCATGGTATATCAAACCCCCTATCCAAGGAATTTTGACCCATTACCCATGGAATATCGGACTCCCTACCCATGGTATTTTAAACCCCCTACCCAGAGTATATTGAACCTCTTATCCATGGTATATTGAACCCCTTATCCACGGTGTTTTGATACCTCTACATATGGTATATCGAACCCTCTACCAATGATATTTTGACCTCTGCACATGGACCTTTGACCCCCTACCAATGGTATATCCATCCCGGTACCCATGGTATTTTGACCCCCCCCCTACCCATGGTAGATCGATCCTCCTATCAATGGTATTTTGACCCCCTACCCATGGTATATTGAAACCCCTATATATGGTATATTGAACCCCGTACCCATAGTATTTCGACACCTCAACATATGATATAGCAAACGCTGTACCCATGGTATGTTGACCCCTACCCATGGTACTTTGTGTATATTGAACCCCTTACTCATAGTATATCGAACCCCATATTGATGGTATATTGAAGCCGCTACCCATGGTATATTGACACCCTTACCCGTGGCATATCGAACCCCTATCCGTGGTATATAGACCCCATTACCTATGGTATTTTGACCCCCTCCTAATGGTATTTCAAACCCCCTACCCATGGTATATCAAACCCCCTATCCATGGCATAGCATTTTGACCCCTATCCGTGGTATATAAAACCTACTACCTATGATATATCAAACCCCCTATACATGTTATTACGAATCCCTCACCGTGTTATTTTGACCCCCCCATACCCAGAGTATATCGAACCTCTTATCCATGGTATATTCAACCCCTTACCCACGGCATTTTGACCCCTTTAGATATGGTATATCGAACCCTCTACTCATGCTATTTTGACCCCTTCACATGGTATTTTGACCCCCTACCAATGATATATCGATCCCCGTACCCATGGTATTTTCACACCCGCTACCCATGGTATATCGATCATCATATCCATGGTATTTTGATCCCCTACCCATGGTATATCAAACCCCCTATCCATAGTATTTTGAACCCCTACCCATATGTTTAACCCCCCTACCAATGGTATATAAAACCCTCTATGGATGATATATCGCACCCCCCTATCAATGGCATTTTGACCCCCTTTCCATGGTATTTTGAACCCCAAATCCATGGTGATTCGAACATTTATCCATGGTATATATCGATCCCATACCCATGATATTTTGACACCCTTACTCGTGGTATATTGACCCCCCTACCCATGGTATTTTGAGCCCCTACCCATGGTATAACAAACCACCTATCCACGACATATGGGATCTCTACCCATATCATTTTGATCCCTACCCATGGTATATCAAACCCCCTATACATGTTATTTCGAACCCCTCACAATGGTATTTTGATCCCCATACCAAGACTGTATTGAACCCCTTATCCATGGAATATTGAACCCCTACCCATGGTGTTTTGACACTTCTACATATTGTATATCGAACCCTCTACCCATGGTATTTGTACCCCCTACACATGGCACTTTGACCGCCTACCAATGGTATATCGAAACCCCTATCAATGGTATATCGGACCCCCAACCCATGGTATTTTGACCCCCTTACCCATGGTATATGGAAACCCCTATCCGTGGTATATTATCCCCTATCAATGGTATTTTGACGCCTTACCCATGGTATATCAAACCTCCTACCCATGGTATATCAAACACCCAACCCATGGTATATCGATCTCCCATCCCTGGTATTTTGAACCCCTTATCCATGGTATATCGACCTCCTACCCATGGCATTTTGACCCCCTTAACCATGGTACATTGAACACCCTATTCATAGTATCTTGACCCCCTACCCATGGTATATCAAACCCCCTTCCCATGGTATGTCAAACCCCTATCCATGGTATTTTGAACCCGTACCAATGGATTTTTGGCACCCCTATCCATGGTATATAAAACCCTCTACCTATGGAATATCGGAACCCCTATCCATGGTACTTTGAACCCCTATCCATGGTATTTTGAACACCCTATCCATGGTGTATCGACTCCATTACCCATGGTATTTTGAGCCCCCATCCACGATATATCGGACCAATATCACAGGTATTTTGAACCCCTACCCATGGTATTTTGACCCCCTACCCTTCGTATATTGACCCCCTTCCCATGGTATGTTGAACTTCCTACCCATGCTATTTAACCCTCAACCCATAGTATATCAAACTTTCTATCCAAGATATGTCATGGTATTTTGACCCCCCTACACATGGTATTTTAACCCCAACCCATAGTCTATCAAACCTCCTATCCATGGTATATCGGACCACCTATCCATGATATGTTGACCCCCTTTCCGATGGTATATCGAATCCCCTATCCGTGGTATTGTGACCACCCTACCCTTGGTATTTTGACCCCTACCCATAATATATCAAAGACCTTGCCAATGGTATATCAAACCCCCTATCCATGGTATTTTCAACCCCTACCCATGGTTATATGGCTTCCCCCTTTCCATGGTATATAAAACTCTCCATCTATGGTATATCGGATTCCCCTATCCATGGTATTTTGAACCCTTTATCCATGGTATATCAAACCTCTTATCCATGGTATATCGACCCCTATCCATGGCATTTTGACCCCTTACCCATGGTATATTGAACTCCCTACCAATGGTATCTTCAGCCCCTACCCATGGTATATAAAACCCCCTATCCATGGAATTTTGACCCATTCCCCATGGTATATCGGACTACCTATCCATGGTATTTTGAACTCTCTACCCATTGTATATCGAACCCCCTATCCGTGGTATATTGACCACTCTACCCATGGTAGTTTGACCCCTACCCATGGTATATCAAACACCCTGCCAATGGAATATCAAACCCCTATCCATGGTATTTTCAACCCCTACACATGGTTATTTGGCTTCCCCCTTGCCATGGTGTATAAAACCCTCCATCTATGGTATATCGGACCCCCTAACCATGGTATTTTGACCCTCCCCTACCCATGATATATCGGACCTCCTATACATGGTAATTTGACCCCTACCAATGGTAAAAAGATCCCCTATCTATTGTATATTGAACCACATACCCTTGGTATTTTGGCCTCCTACCCAAGGTATTTTGAGCCCCCTATCCATGATATTTTGACCCCCCTACCCATGGTGTATCGAACCCCTCTCCGAGGTATATTGACCACCTTACCCATGGTATTTTGACCCCTACCCATGGTATATCAAACACCCTATCAATGGTATATCAAACACCCTATCAATGATATATCAAAGCCCTTATCCATGGTATTTTGAACCTCTACCCATGGTTATTTGCCGTCCCCCTTACCATGGTATATAAAAACCTCTATCTATGGTATATCATACCTTTCTATCCATGGTATGTTGAACACCTTATCCATGGTACTGTAAACTCGGAAATTATTGCGTTCATTTATTATTGCGATCTTCACAGATTGAGATTTTTATTATTGCGAAGCATGAAGTCCTCCAGAACAAATGGATACTTATGATTACGAAATGCGAGGTTTAATTATTGCGATTTCACATCAGTCGCATTTTTCGCAATAATAAAAACATCGCAATAATTTCTGAATTTACAGTATATCAAACCTCTTATCCATGGTATATCGACACCCTATCAATGGCATTTTGACCCCTTACCCATGGAATATTGAACTCACTACCAATGGTATTTTGAACCTTTACCCATTGTACTGTAAATTCAGAAATTATTGCGATGTTTTTATTATTGCAAAAATTACGACTGATGTGAAATCGCAATAATTAAACCTCGCATTTCGCAATCATAAGTATCCATATGTTCTGGAGGACTTCATGCTTCGCAATAATAAAAATCTCAATTTGTGAAAACCCCCTATCCATGGAATTTTGACCCATTACCCATGGAATATCGGACTACCTGCCCATGGTATTTTGATCCCCCTACCAAGAGTGTATCGAACCTCTTACCCACGGTATTTTTATACCTCTACATATGGTATACCGAACCCTCCACCCATGGTATTTTGACCCCCTACCAATGGTATATTAATCCCCGTACCCATGGTATTTTGACCCCCTACTCATGGTATATCAAACTCCCTATCCATGGTATATTGAACCCCATACCCATATTATTTGGACACCTCTATATATGGTATATCAAACCCTGTACCGATGGCATTTTGACCCCTACTCATGGTACATTGTGTATAGTGAACCCCTTACCAATGGTATATCGGACCCCCTATCCATAGTATATAGAACCCCATATTGATGGTATATTAAACCCGCTACCCAGGGTATATTGACCCCTCTACCCATGGTATACCGAACCCTCTATGAATGGTATATAGCAACCCCTACCGATGGTATTTTGACACCCCCTATCCACTATATATCGAACCCCTTATCCATGGTATATTGAACCTCCTACCCATGGTAATTTGCCTTCCCCCACCCATGCTATTTTGGCCCCCCTACCCATGGTATATCTAACCCCCTATCCGTGGTATATAGACCAATTACCCTTGGTATTTTGACCCCCTCCCCATGGTATTTCAAACCCCCTACCCATTGTATATCAAACCCCCTATCCATAGTATTTTGAACCCCTACCTATATTTTTAGACCCCCCTACCAATGGTATACAAAACCCTCTATGTATGATATATCGGACACCCCTATCCATGGCATCTTGACCACCTTTCCCTGGTATTTTGAACCCCCAATCCATGGTGATTCGAACCTCTTATCCATTGTATTTCGACACCATACCTATGATATTTTGACCCCCTTTCTCATGGTATATTGACCCCCTACTCACATGGCATTTTGAGTCCCTACCCATGGTATATCAAACCACCTATCCACGATATATCGGACCCCTACCCATAGCATTTCGACCCCTACCCATGGTATATCAAACCCCCTACCCATGGTATATCAAACCCCCTTTACATGGTATTTCGAATCCCTCACCATGGTATTTTGACTCCCCCTACCCAGAGTATATCGAACCTCTTATCCATGGTATATTGAACCCCTTACCCACGGTATTTTGACTCCTCCACATATGGTATATCGAACCCTCTACCCATGGTATGTTAACCCCTTCACATGGTATTTTGACCCCCTACCAATGGTATATCGATCCCCGTACTAATGGTATTTTTACCCCCCTACCCATGGTACATCGATCCTCCTATCCATCGTATTTTGACCCCTACCCATGGTATATCGAACCCCCTATCCATGGTATATTGAACCCCGTATCCAGTGTATTTCGACCCCTCTACATATGGTATATCAAAACCTGTACCCATGGTATTTTAACCCCTACCCATGGTACATTGTGTATATTGAATCCTTTACCCGTGATATATCGGACCCCCTACCCATAGTATATCGAACCCCATATTCATGGTATATTGAACCCGCAACCCATGGTATATTGACCCTTCTACCCATGGTATATCGAACCTCCTATGAATAGTATATAGGAACCCCTACCATGGTATTTTGACCCCCCTTCCCATTATATATCGAACCCTTATCATTGGTTTATAGACCCCACTACCCACGGTATTTTGACCCCCTTCCCATGGTTTTTAGCCCCCTACCCCATGGTATATAAAACCCTCTATGCATGGTATATCGGACCCCCCTATCCATGGCATTTTGACCCTCTTTCCATTGTATTTTGATTCGCAATCCATGTTGATTCGAACCTCTTATACATGGTATATCGACCCCATACCCATGATATTTTGACCCCCTTACTCATGTTATATTGACCCCCCCTACACTTGGTATTTTGAGTCCCTACCCATGGTATATCAAACCACCTATCCACGATACATCGGACCCCTACCCATAGCATTTTCACCCCTAACCATCGTATATCAAACCCCATATCCATGGTATATCAAACCTCCTATGCATGGTATTTCGAATCCCTCATCATGGTATTTCGACCCCTACCCAGAGTATATCGAAACTCTTATCCATGGTATATTGAACCACTTACCCACGGTATTTTTACCCCTCTACATATGGTATATCGAACCCTCTACCCATGGTATTTTGACCCCTACACATGGTATTTTGACCCCCTACCAATGGTATATCGATCCCCGTACCCATGGTATTTTGATCCCCCTACCCATGGTATATCGAACCCCCTATCCATGGTATATTGAACCCCGTACCCATAGTACTTCGACCCCTCTACATATGGTATATCAAACCTTGTACCCATGATATTTTGACCCCTACCAATGGTACATTGTGTATATTGAACCCCTTACCCATGGTATATCGGATCCCCTACCCATAGTATATCGAACCCCATATTGATGATATATTCAACCCGCTACCCATGGTATCTTGACTTGACCCCTCTACCCATGGTATATCGACCCCCCTATGAATAGTATATAGGAACCCCTACCCATGGTACTTTGACCCCCCCTACCCATTATATATCAAACCGCCTATTAACGATATATCGAGCCCCTACCCATATCATTTGATCCCTACCCATGGTATATCAAGCCCCCTACCCATGGATATCAAAATCCCTACATATGGTAATTCGAATCCCTCACCATGGTGTTTTAACCCCCCTACCCAGACTATATCGAGCCCCTTATCCATGGAATATTGAACCCCTATCCATGGTGTTTTGACCCCTCCACATATGATATGTCGAACCCTCTACCCATGGTATTTTTACCCCCTACACGTGGTATTTTGACCCCTACCCGTGATATATCGAACTCTTTATCCATGGTATATTGAAACCCATAGTATTTCGACCTCTCTACCCATGGTATTTTGACCCCCTACCCATGGTGCATTGTATATTGAACTCCTTACACATGGAATATCGGACTCCCTACCCATAGTATATCGAAACCCCTACTTATGTTATTTTGACCGCCCTACGCATGGTTTTTTACCCCTACCAATGGTATATCGAACCCCCTATCAATGGTATATCGGAACCCCTACCCACGGTATTTTGACCCCTCTACACGTGATATATCGAACCCCTTATCCATGGTATATTGAACCCCAAACCCATGGTATTGTGACCCCCCTACCCATGGTATATTGAACCCCCTATCCGTGGTATAGTATTCCCCCTACCCATGGTATTTTGAACCCTTACCAATGGTATATCAAACCCCTACCCATGGTATATCAATCCCCCCCATCTCTGGTATTTTGAACCCCTTATCCATGGTATATCGAACCTCTTATCAATGATATTTCGACCTCCTACACAATTGCATTTTGGCCCCCTTAACCATGGTACATTGAACACCCTACTCATAGTATTTTGACCCCCTACCCATGGTATATCAAACCCCCTTCCCATGGTATATCAAACCCTTATCCATGGTATTTTGAACCCGTATTCATGTGTTTTGGCACCCGTATCTATGGTATATCAAACCCTGTATCCATGGTACTTTCACCCCCTATCCATGGTATTTTGAACCCCCTATCCATAGTGTATCATGGTATATTGAATCCATTACCCATGGTATTTTGAGCCCCCATCCACGAAATATCGGACCAATATCCCAGGTATTTTGAACCCCTTCCCATGGTATTTTGACCCCCCTACCGTTCGTATGTTGACCCCCTACCCATGGTATGTTGAACTTCCTACCCATGCTATTTAACCCCCAACCCATAGTATATCAAACCTTCTATCCAAGATATGTCATGGTATTTTGACCCCCCTAAACATGGTATTTTAACCCCAACCCATAGTCTATCGAACCCCCTATCCGTGGTATAATGACGCCCCCCTACCCATGGTATATAAAACACCCTGCCAATGGTATAACAAACCCCCTATGCATGGTATTTTCAACCCCTATCCATGGCTATTTGGCTTCCCCCTTACTATGGTATATAAAACCCTCCATTTATGGTATATCGGATCCCCCTATCCATGGTATTTTGAACCCCTTATCCATGGTATATATCAAACCTCTTATCCATGGTATATCGACCTCCTACCCACGACATTTTGACCCCCTTAACCATGGTACATTGAACACATTACTCATAGTATTTTGAAACCCTACCCATGGTACGGTATATCAAACCCCCTTCCCATGGTATATCAAACCCCAATCCATAGTATTTTGAACCTGTACGCGTGGTTTTTTGGCACCCCTGTCCATAGTATATATAACCCTCTATCTATGGAATATCGAAATTCCTATCCATGGTACTTTGACCCCCTATCCATGGTATTTTAAACCCCCTATCCATGGTGTATCGAACCCCCTACCCATGGTATATTGAATCCATTACCTATGGTATTTTGAGCCCCCATCCACAATATATCGTACCAATATCCCAGGTATTTTGAACCCCTACCCATGGTATTTTGACCCCCCTACCCATGGTACAAAAAATGTATATTGACCCCTTACTCATTGTATGTTGAACTTCCTACACATGCTATTTAACCCCCAACCCATTGTATATCAAACCTCCTATCCAAGGTATGTCATGGTATTTTGACCCCCCTTCCCATGGTATTTTAACCCCCAGCCCATAGTCTATCAAAACTCCTATCCATGGTATATCAAACAAACTATCCATGGTATTTTCATCCCCTACCCATGGCATATCGAACCCCCTATCTGTGGTATATTGACCCTCCTACCTATGGTATATCAAACACCCTGCCAATGGTATATCAAACCACCTATCCATGGTATTTTCAACCCCTACCATGGTTATTTGGCTTCCTCCTTACCATGGTATATAAAACCATCCATCTATGGTATATTATAACCCTCTATCCATGGTATTTTGAACCTCTTATCCATGGAATATCAAGCCTCTTTTCAATGGTATATCGACCCCCTATCCATGGCATTTTGTCCCCTTACCCATGGTATATGGAGCTCCCTACTAATGTAATTTTGAGCCCCTACCCATGGTATATCAAACCCCCTATCCACGATATATCGGACCTTCTACCCATGGTATATCAAACTCCTTACCCATGGTATTTTGACCCCCCTAACCAGAGTAGATCGAATAGCTTATCCATGATATATTGAATCCCCTACCCACGGTATTTTGACCCCTCTACATATGGTATTTCGAACCCACTACCCATGGTATTTTGACCCCCTACCCATGGTATATCGATCCCCCTATACATGTTATTTAGACTCCCTCTCCATGGTATATCACACCCAATATCCATTGTATATTGAACCCCGTACCCATAGTATGTCGAGCCCTCTACATATGGTATATCAAACCCTATACCCTTGGTATTTTGACCCCTAACCATGGTACATTGTGTATATTGAACCCCTTACCTATGGTATATCGGACCCCTACCCATAGTATATCAAGCTCCATATTCATGGTATTTTGAACCCTCTACCCATGGTATGTCGAACCCCCTATGAATGGTATATAGGACTCCCTACCCATGGTATTTTGACCCCCTACCCATTATATATCGAACCCATTATTCATGATATTTTGCCTCCCCCTAGCCATGGTATTTTGGCCCCCCTACCCATGGTATTTTGACCCACTCCCCATGGTATATCAAAACCCCTATCCATGGTATGTTTACCCCCTACCAATGGTATATCGACCCCCTACCCATGGTATTTTGACCACCCTACACATGATATATCGAACTCCCTATCCGTGGTATATTGAACCCCCTACCCATAGTATTTCGACCACTGTACATATGGTATATCAAACCCATGGTATTTTGTCCCTCTGCCCAGGGTACATTGTAAATATTGAACTCCTTTAAATATTGAACTCCTTACCCATGGTATATTGAACCTCCTACTAATGGTATTTTGTCCCTCCTACCCATGGGTTTTTACCCCCTTCCCATGGTATATCGAACACCCTATCAATGGTATATTGAACCTCTTACCCATGGTGTTTCGACCCCCCTACCCATGGTATTTTGACCCCACTACCCATGGTATATCGAACCCCCTATACGTAGTATACTGACCCCCTACTCATGGTATTTTGACCCCTTACCCATGGTATATCAAACCCCTACCCATGGTATATCCATGGTATTTTGAACCCCTACCTATGGTTGTTGGCACTTCTATCCATGGTTTATAAAACCCTCTATCTATGGAATATCGGAACACCCCATCCATAGTACTTTGACCCCCTATCCATGGTATTTTGAACCCCCTATCCATGGTGTATCGAACCCCCTAACCATGGTATATTCAATCCCTTACCCATGATATTTTGAGCCCCTACCGATGGTATATCAAACACCCTATCCACGATATATCGTACCAATATCCCAGGTATTTTGAACCCCTACCCATGGTATTTTGACCCCCCTACCCATCGTATATTGACCCCCCTACCCATGGTATGTTGAACTTCCTACCCATGCTATTTAACCTCCAACTCATAGTATATCAACCCTCCTATCCAAGGTATGTCATGGTATTTTGACCCCCCTACCCATGGTATTTTAGCCCCCAACCCATAGTATATCAAACCTCCTATCAATGATATATGGTATATCGAACCCGCTATACATGGCATATCGAACCTACTATCGATGGTATATCGAGACTCCTACCCACGGTATTTTCACTCCCCAACCCATGGTATATCAAACCCCTACCCATGGTATATTGAACCCCTTATCCATGGTACATTGAACCCCCTTCCCATGGTATTTTGACCCTTATGCATATCGCATATCGAATCCTCTACCCATGGTATTTTGACCACCCTACGCATTGTGTTTTGACCAACTACCCATGATATATCGAACCCTTATCCATGGTATTTGACCCCCAATCCTTTGTATATTGACCCCCTATCCATGGTATATCGAACCCCTATCCATGTTATTTTGACCCCATTACTCATGGTATATCAAACCCTCTATCCATGGTATATTTAATCCCTACCCACTGTATTCTGATCCCCTACCCATGGTATATCGAGCCCCCTCTCCATGGTATTTTTACCCCATTATCCATGATATTTTGATCTCCCGACCCATTGTATACCAAACCCCCCAACAATGGTATTTTGACTCCGCTACACATGGTATTTTGACGCCCCTACCCGTGGTATATTGAACCCCCTATACATGGTATGTCGAACCCCTACCCATGGCATATCGAATCCCCTTACCCATGGTATTTTGACATCACTACCCATCGTTTATCGAACCTTCTCTTATGGTATTATGAACCCCTCTATTTCGGTAGAAATAAGGGGGTCAATTTACCATGAGGGGGTCCAAAATACAAGGACAAAAAACTGACCCAGAGGTCAATTTACCATATGAAAATTGACACCGGTGTCAATATACCATGGGGGTCAAAATACCATATGACTCCGGGCGATACATTTTACCTTTCTTTCAAATATCAAATTTGATATTTAACACCCTGCTGTTGGCTTGAGGTGCAGAAACCCACCCAAGCACTTAAGTGTTTTAAAATCCCGGGTAATATATTTGATTCAATCCCCAAGTGGACAGGAACTTTGCCGTTGGGAATTGTTCATCGGATATTTATAGAACCCCTTCCACAATTATTTTTTCAAATATCAAAGTTGATATTTGACATCCTGCTGTGGGGTTGAGGTGCAGAGACCCACACATGCACTTTAGTCAGTTAAAGGCCCGGGTAATACCTTTGATTCAATCCCCAAGTGGACAGGAACTTTGCCGTTGGGAATTTT